>JAVDOI010000252.1:0-17500 GCA_032191485.1 Leptoclinus maculatus | reverse complement strand
TTTTGACCTGAACACATCTAGGGCTGTGCTTCCTCAAGTGGAGGAGGGGGTGGGAAACTGTCTGTGTCAGGGACCGAGTTTGGCTGTGGGACGTGCGGCATTAGCGGAGATCTTAGCCTTCTGGGAGGTGGCGGCGGTGGGATTTTTGGCCTGTTTAGGTTTTGCGGGTAAGGGATCGCCGGTTCAAGGCTCGGTATCGTGGGGTATTCTGGTCGTACGGATTGTCCGTGTCCAGGATAGTCATTAACTATGAGCAGATCGTTTAGTGTTTGATTTATGCCGGCGAACGGTTGGTGCGGCGGGGCATATGGATTAAGCGGGGCATTTGGTAGCACTGGAGCTCTAGGGGGGGGGGGTCTTTTCATAGCGTTCACTATAGCTTCATAGTTGCTGTTTCCTTTTGCGACTATTACTATTTTTTGGTCAACGTATTTATTCAATACTGTGGGTTCCTGTCTGAGCGCTGCCCTGATGCTCTTTTCCATCATATCTGTGAGGTAATCCACATCAGATAGTGGTCCTTTATAATGAGCTTTTTTTGAGTAACACACACTGAGTATACCGATTATTTCTTTGTCTCTTTTTACTGGATAATAAAAGGTTGCTCCATCTGCGGCTGTTTTTGCCGCTGTGGCTTGCGTATCTGAATGTATTTGAAAGCCTGACCCTACTCTCTCTGATAAGGCTTTTGCTACTCCTGCTCCATGTCTCATGGCTCTGTTAGCTGGATTTAGGAACACTACATTATGTTCTCCTAGTGTCAGATTTTTTACATCCCCTTGTAAAAGTAAATGATTTCCAGTTAATTCGGTCAACCTAAACGGTGGCCTGGGGGTATTTTGGAATGGGTTCGTTACACTGACTAATGCTTGTTTTATTCGAGCGAGATTAAAGGGTGTTGTGTCTGGTCCTTCTGTGTCGCTATCAGTAAACCATTCACTTTGTGATTCCGAATCTCCTCGGGGGGCTGCTTTTATCATTTTTGGGGTGTTTTGTTTTGTCTTCACTTTAAAATCACTGGGTCATTCTTTTTAGTCCCTGCTAATGTTTAACCCTCGCGGCAATGGTTCCTCAGATAACGGGAGCTCTATCCGTTCCCTTCTCCTTGTTTTATGTTGAATTCTACGGATTCGTATAATGATTGCCTACAGTATAGAACAGTTAGCGCGTTATAGTTCCCCCTACTCTTACCTTAATCCTAAAGTTAGTCAGGTATCACCCCGTGTCTAACACTCTTACTTGATGGATCGGTTAAGTAGGCTTCTACTCCTTACCTTTTTAACGAGACTTTTATAGGTCGTGATTACTTTTTTAAATGGGTCCTTGATGTTTAACTCGAGGTTCGTGATGTTTACTCGAGCCCCACGTCAGGGCGCCATGTAGCGTGTGCGGCTCCTGCCCCGTTTCTAGGCGGGGAAGTCTTTCGCACCTAACCCGGTGGTCACTCCGTCGGCTGTCCCGCCTGCGAGGTTATGTTATCCTCTTTGAGGTGTCGGGACAATACCGTAGGCCTTTTATCTCACCCCGTAGCTAAATAGTTAGGATTTCGGAATTAATTGTCTTTTTGAAAGTCTTTTACGGCTAATGCCCTAGGCGCTCTCAATAGGATGTAACCCTAACACCCGGTATGTAATAGTTATGTACATCGTCTATACTTTACTATTGCCTATTGTGAACATTCTCACCATTTATGACTAACACTGCAATGTCTTCACCCATGGAACTTACCTTAAGATCCAAATGGTAGCTTCTGTCGTCACGTCTGGATCGCACGGTTAGTGGACAGGGAAGAGGGTTAAATTGTTTTAAAGGACCCGAATACTTGTTTGGTTTCAGTCACTTACTAAATGTAAGGCTGTGTTTTTATTTCAGGTTTTCACACAAGATTCACATACAACAATTTCAATTCAATGAAACAGTTACAGTGGCTATCAGAACTATTCTATCATTCCTCTTTATCAGTCTTCACTGAGTTTGTAATGAGGCACTCTCCAGTCACTTGCTGGCTTTTCTCCCCCCCTTCTCTCATCTTTCTGCTCTGTTCTGCTGTTTTTATTCTACTCTCAGGCTGGAACCTCCTTCAGGCTCACGAGTCACTCATACAGAGTCCTCCTTCTTCTTGGGCTGGGTCAGAATGTAACTGGTTTGATCCTGTTAAAACCAGAAGCACTGTATAAGGCTCGAGTGACTAGGTTACACATAGTGTCTAACTCTAAACAGTTTATATGTTAAAACAAGTTATAATATGATGGTTATAAAAAGTGTAAACACGCTATAGGTTGTGCTGGTTATACTTAGAAATAAAAAGGGTTATAGTTTATACTAGCTATACTTTTATGCTTTCATACTTTTCTACGATCTTTCTACAGCTCTAATGTTACAGAATAGCAAGCTCATGTAGTACAAGCACATCCCAGTGGATTTCATGTATTTTCCATGTATGAAAGTGTCCCCAAAATGGTGACTTCATGAGCTTTTCCTCAGTTTCCACATTCATAATACTTACCTGATATGTGCCACACATGTGAACAAGTAAACATGTCACTTACAAACGCTCATAACCTACTTTATTTAGTCACACACGTCAAGGTTTCTGTCTACGTCTGCGTACCGGAGTCGGTGGGCAGGTAGAAGACCAGTCCGGTGAGGAACGAGAACAGCATGCAGGGAATGATGACGTTGACGATGAAGTAGAGAGGCAGACGCAGCATCAGGAAGTGGTAGGTGATGTGGAGGTACGGTGTAGTAAACCCAGTGTTTCCAGCTCCGGTAGTCCTTTAGCACCCATTCACCAGACTCCATGAAGTTGCTGAGGTCAGGCCGATCATTGTCCTAGAAGACAGAGGAGTATAGGAGGTAATGCACTGCAGTAGAAAAGGGCCTTAAAGGTGAAGATATTCAGGGGTTACATGCTGTAAACTACAGTTTTATGACAGGAGTCATAGGATACTAAATCTGTAGTATTTGAAACCACAGACACAAGCTTTCACACTGACATGTCAACATAACCCTGTGAATATATATATATACATTATATATAAGTCACACTCACTGGGTTGATGACGACCAGCAGTCCGTCGTACGTCCAGGTGCCCAGCTTCATGCTGCAGTTCTGCAGGTCCAACGGGAAATGGAGGACGATGATCTCGCAGTAGCTCTTAAAGATGGCCGGAGGGTTCCACGTTATCATCCCAGTGTGCTCCAACAGGACTTTGGTTTCGTGGATGATGGCAAAGTCGCCGTCAGCGCTGAGGAAGAGGAAGACGGGGACAAAGGGAGAGTGTGAGAGAAGCATGCGATGCATTTGGACGTATAGGTGTGTGTGAGTTTGAGTAGTGTGTGTTTACTTGTTGTACAGCACCAGGTCTGGTTTCCATATGTCGGGTGAAGGGACTCTGATCTTCCTGATGCCTCCGTACTCATCTGGATTCCAATTCAGGTTCACATCGAGCCATTGCTGGGGTGAAAATCAGGGAAACTTGAGATCATTTTGTCTACTAGAGCAGTGTTTTTCAACCTTTTCTGAGCCGCGGCACACTTTTTACATTAAAAAGATCCCGCGGCACACCAACAACCAAAAACGTTACAAAATGACACCTTTTAGCATAATACAGTATATATACCAGGGGTGTCAAACTCAATCTCAGAGAGGGCCAAAACTAAAAATTGGGACTACGTTGAGGGCCAAATAGAGTCACCATTTAATAAACAGGATAGAAGGGATATTGGACAAAGTGCAAAAAGAAATAGGCTACATTATTATATGTGCCAGAGCCAGATGTTTGGCATCTTCTCTTGGCTGCCAGTTCATTAATATCTGGGGTTAGGTTCTGTGGAAACCCTCAAGATGGAGTGAAGGTGTGCATCAGTGAGACGACTCCTGTGTGGGTCTGTGTTCATCTTCATCACAGAGAAAAGCTGCTCACACAGGTATGTGCTTCCAAACATGCAGAGCGTTTGAGCAGCATGTAGGCGGAGTTAAGGCATCGTTTTGGGATGAAGCTTGGAAACTGTGCAGTGCCCTCAGAGTCATACTTTGCGTGTCATTACACTGGAGGTCTATCAGCTCCACAGGTGCTCTTTCCACGTCAACTGCAAACGGATTGCTGAGCAGTTCAAATTTAAATTTCTGAGCTGCAAAGTCGGCAAATTGCAGAGTGAACTCTGTGCCAAGTGCACCCAGTTTATCAGCACAATGCTCAGTCGGGAACACAGCGGTGGAGACTTTTACTGCATCACACATGTCTGTGATCACACGTCCCCGTCCCTGAAGCTGGAGGTTTAGCGCAGTGACATGCTTCGTTATGTTGCACATAAAGCCAGCTCACATCGCCACTTGTCGTCCCGGAGCTCTGTGGTGTGGCGGGCCAGTTATGATAAACATCTGATATTTTCTGTCGGGCCGTTGTACCGAGGGCCGGATATATGCTGACAATGTAATGACAAGTCTCTAAATGTGTTGATCCTTACTAGGCTTTTCATCTGGGTTATGTTGTCCAGGGCCCAGTTCAGAGTCTGCATTTTTCCTTTTCAAATATTTCTCCATCTGTTCATCTCGTCACCTCAACCTCTCCCATCATTTCATTCTACTGTCCTACATTAACACGGTCATTACTGCGCTACCTACTGCCACCCACTGGCATGGAAGAGTATTATTACTTAGCCAGCCACTATATTGCAGCTCAGACGCTCAACAATGGCAAAGTATTTGCAGCAACTAAATAATATTTTTTTGGACTCATTAAATGAAATTGGACATTTTCCCACGGCACACCTGGCGATCTCTCACGGCTCACTGGTGTGCCGCGGCACACTGGTTGAAAATCACTGTACTAGTGTACTGATGAAGCCAAGTTTAGTTGTTTTTATTCCCAGAATGAATACATTGTGAAAATACAAGTTGTCATGTACTGTATATATCACAGCAGAATAAATATAAATAACCTCCAGCAGTCACCATGTCATGAATCCTCCCTTCTTTCTATTTCAACTAGTTGAAACAATAAATATCATTCATTTGTGATACTATTTGTGTAATATATTCACCAACAAAAAGCATATAAATACACGATAATGGGCTGCCAGTTGCAACTACATTGAAGTATGTAAATTAAACAGCAGATTCATTGTTAAAATATATGATATATAATACTTGAGTAACTGTGTTTTGGGTGTCACATGGTAAAAACTTTAATAGCATTCATTTCTAGGGAAATTAATACTAATTAATTAATCCATTAGTCCATATCCTGTTAAATCTACATACTTGCAATGTGGCGTATACCCTCTGACCATTGTCATTGGAATTTTCTAAATGTGTAGTTGGCATATATTTTTGGTTTTCCTGAAGTCAACAGTCACATTTACCTGTTTGAGACGAACATTACTGGTCACAATCTGGTTAACTTCATCCTGAGAGAAGCAGAAAAAGACAGAATAAACAAAAACAGTCAGAGGCAAGTAAGACTTTCACGAGAGATTTCAGGACAAAATAGAACCTGCACGCTTGTAACCATTTATTTCGACAATCTGTGGCATTTTAACAATAAATAAGCACATTCAGAGGCAAACATCCTATTATATTAATGGCCGAGGCAATCTGGAATGTGAATTAAACATTTTGACACCACACATTCAAAGTAAAAAGGTTTTGGAGATAGTCACAGCCGCCTTAATGTTTAAACATATGCCAGCAACGTCGCAGGTTGTTTGGGTGTACTGCTAATGTTAATGTTAGAAATAATTAGAAGCAATGGTCAAGCACTACTTGCTGGCAACAAAAAAAAAACGGTGTGGATAATTGTGGATTAATGCATGACAATAAAGCACCCGCAGTTGTACTTTATCATTACAATACAACATAAGATAAGTGACTGGAGAGAATAGATTTTAAATGGTTTATTAAGTTTGGCTTGACTCGCAAAGTCAAGTACCGGTAGTGTGAGAAAACAACAATGCGCATGCTCAGAGCCCGTTAGCAGGTGGACACAAATGTATTTTTATTTTTTTCATTTGACTGCTAAAGTAAGCGCTGCTGACGTCACCGCTCTTGATTGACGTGCGCTGGTCATCGTTCGTTCTAGAAGTTGAAAATGTAGTCATCGAGTTCTTTGTTTAGCAGGACTGAGCTGGAGGACTTGGAGATGATCACACATCGGCGCTCACCAGCTGAGGAGGAACTTCGTTTTTATTTTTGTCTACACTGCTAAGGCTAGTTAGCTAGTTAATTGTTCTCATTTCAGCGACGGGTTTCATCTGGTCTTCAGACTCCGGAAGCCGGCTGAGGACCCAGAAGGAGAGAGAGCTAATATAAGTACTTCTTTTTTTATTTGCATTGTGGTTGTGTTGTGCTGCTTTGTGTCATCTCTAAGCCGATATGTCTGTTGTGACTGTAGAAAAATGAGGTGTCTTTTGCTAGCTTTATTAGCCCAACATTAGCATAACACTGAGACTGACTGTATTCCCACGCCAGGTAACGTTACTGTCCATTTGTGCCACATGGTCTTCATCTGTACAGACTGGTTGAACTAGCTAAAGACTGCTTGTGTTGCTTGTGTCCTCTCTGGTGTGTCTCTGGTCCTATAGTCTGGGTGGTATACCCCTGAAAGAGTTTACATTAGTTGAAGGTGCTCAGATGTTCCCATTGGTGGGGTGAACATTGTCATACTTTAGTTAAATTGGTCCACTATTGTGCTGATGAAGATGAGTTATGTTTTATTTCCATAAGAGGATTATTTAAACTTTGTTTTGTTTTTTTAAAGATTCCTATTCACTTACATTGTGTGAAGTGTCATGGTCTTCATCTTTACAGACTGGTTGAACTAGCTAAAGACTGCTTGTGTTGTGTTGCTTGTGTCCTCTCTGAGGCGATATGTTTGATGTGACCCTGGTCCTATAGTCTGGTGAGCCTACGCCCCAAAAGATTTTACATATAAGGGACTGGAGTTATTGATGACTCCACTCCAGGTGCACATCCACATTGTTGATGTGAAAACTGGAAATCTTCATCATTTGGTCTACTTATGTGCCGATAAAGCTAAATTCAGTTGTTTGTTTTCCATTTGTGCCATCGTCTTCATCTTTACAGACTAGTTGAACTAGCTAAAGACTGGTTGAAGACTGGTTGAACTAGTTAAAGACTGGTTGAAGACTGGTTGAACTAGCTAAAGACTGCTCGTGTTGTGCTGTTTGTGTTCCTTTTTGGCCGCGGTGCCATCAAGGAGTCGATATTGTTGTTGTGACCCTGGTTCTGCAGCAGGAGTGAAACATTGAAGACTTCAAATCCTCTTCACCTCATACATTGTAAAGTGCCATGGACGTCCTCGTCACAGCCTGAACGCAGAAGGAGAGCTACAAACAGTAAGAGCAATTCATTTTAATATGCATTGTGCTTGTGTTTAGTGGCCGCCGTGCCGTCACAGAGCAGATATGGTTGTAATGACCCTGGTGCTACAGTGTAAAGACAGACATGGCTGCCACCCCCAGCCTTTGGTCATTAGCTCTCTTTCACCTTGTTGCATCTTTTTCTCATAAACATTTCTGCTGGATTCATGCGAGTAGAAGCTTTGGTCTTTGGCCCAAATTCCTGGTTGTTTTGCGTGATGTTTGCACTATGTTGGCTGCTGTGCCATGACGTGTTGTAAATGCTTGTGACTTGCTGTCTGCATGCGAGTGTGTTGGTATGGTAATTGAAAAGAGAAGCTATTTGCATTGCGGAATATTGTCTGTTTTTATTTCACATAGTTTGGCCGTTGCATAAAATGAAATAACTCCATGAAATGACACGATGGAAAGAAATGACTGATGTCAAGAGTGTTTTCTTAGAAGGTGCAAAGAGCTGTTTAGTTCCATAATGATTTATTTTATGTAAAATGCAGAAACCGGACGCTCTTCACTCGCAATAGTATTTTGAGTAAACCTGAAGGCCTCAAGTGTAAATGATGTGAGCATAATGTCATGTTTTCTACATTTTGCTTCTGGTGTTGCCACCTCCATCCCTCTCTCTTACCACACTGATGAGCTGTATCAGCTGTAGTCCCACGGTGACCACTACGGCTTCACTGAAGTGGTTAACGGGGCGAACCACCTTGTTGTAACCAGTGAACAGCGTCTTCACCAGACGCGTCTCATCCTCTGAGCAGAACACTGGACCTATAGGACACACAGACATGTACGCAAACACTTCAGTCACACGTTGTTCTGGTACACACCTTTTTACTGACGAGTGGCATCTTCTGAACATATTGCACAGGGAGGTCAGAGGAGGAAAACGCAGATTTGGGCTGTGGAGGAATTGAACTTTACTTGAAAGTAATGTGAGCTTTATGCTGGAGGCAAACTAGTTCATACATTTCCTTTTGTGCTCACTTTGACTGAGATACACAGTATGACATGTCGCCATATCCAGCTGACGCCCGTGTCCCCACAAATGTTTTCACGCTGGAACCAAAATCACAGCTGCAGCGAGAGGCAGGCCAGCAGATTGCTTTTAACTGTGATTCACACTGCAAACATTTCCCAGGCTTACAACTAGCAACCCGAAACCCTTCAGTGGGAGAGAGAATGCATTGGAAGAGAGGCAGACAGGAAGTTACAGGAAATATATCAGATGAGAGAGAAGTGGAGTGACTGGCGTGCCATGCTGGTGAAAAGCCTCGGCGCTGAGTGTCTCTGGAGCCGTCTAAGCACTGCGATCAAGTGTGTGTGTGTGTGTGTGTGTGTGTGTAAATCCTCGGAGCAGAACCTAATCTGAGTGTTAAGAGGGGGTTTGGGGAAAACCATCCCTGGCCGATCCGCTTGACATCAAGTCTGGATCAGTTAGAGTTCAGAACATTTAACCTGCATTTCACTAACAAGGACCGCACCAATAACGGTATGAGTTTCGAGAGGTTTATTGCATCGTGGAATGATTGTTAGATTCGAGAAGCGGAAGGGGTTGAGGGATGAAGGGGAGTAGGGTAGAGGGATGATGGGATGTGGGGTAGGGATGAGGAGATGAAGGGATGTGGGGTAGGGTCGAGGTAGAGGGATGTAGGGTAGGGGTAGGGGTAGAGGGATGAAGGGATGTAGGGTAGAGGGATGAAGGGATGTAGGGTAGGGATAAAGAGATGAAGGGATGTAAGGGAGAAGAGGAGGGTTTGTAGAAAGGAGGTTAGGCGGTCGATGGGGGACCATTGATGTCCGGTGGCTGGATGGAACTGGAGACTTGTAGGGTGGGGTTTGTCTCTTCGGAAGCTCTGGCGGTGCAGAGTCCCCCGTTGTTCCTGAAATCCTGCGAGAGAGAGAGAGAGAGAGAGCAAGAGGAGAGAGGATGACAAAAACGGGGTCGGGGGGGAGGGATGTGAAGACGAGAGTCGAAGAGGGAGTGAACGGCGGTTCGTTGTGCTTAAATACTCTGTGCAGAGGAAATGAGCTGTGTTCTGGGCGTGGCCCTGTTCCTGAACAAAGTTTTATGAAACTACATTTCATGAAACTACATTTCACTAACAAGGACCGCACCAATAACGGTATGAGTTTCGAGAGGTTTATTGCATCGTGGAATGATTGTTAGATTCGAGAAGCGGAAGGGGTTGAGGGATGAAGGGGAGTAGGGTAGAGGGATGATGGGATGTGGGGTAGGGATGAGGAGATGAAGGGATGTGGGGTAGGGTCGAGGTAGAGGGATGTAGGGTAGGGGTAGGGGTAGAGGGATGAAGGGATGTAGGGTAGAGGGATGAAGGGATGTAGGGTAGGGATAAAGAGATGAAGGGATGTAAGGGAGAAGAGGAGGGTTTGTAGAAAGGAGGTTAGGCGGTCGATGGGGGACCATTGATGTCCGGTGGCTGGATGGAACTGGAGACTTGTAGGGTGGGGTTTGTCTCTTCGGAAGCTCTGGCGGTGCAGAGTCCCCAAAGATAGCTCCATAAAGACGGATGCCAATGGGCGTTTCTGGTGTCGTTCGGATCGGAACGAACTGCTGAGAGGTACGCGGGTGAAGACCGACGACCAAGTATCTTGAGGATGGTCGGAAATCCTTGGCTTGAAGCGGTGGAAGCGGCACCAAGTAACTCGGAGTATTCTGGATCGGGCCAAGATATGGCAAAAGGTGAGCCGGAGACCGCGACAGGGGATCTTGCAGGGGAGTTTGGCTGGCGGAACTTGAGCTTAAGTAGTCCCGGATGGTTCGTACGGACTTGAGTACGAGTCTGGTCGGAAAAGGTAGATGGGTTGAGGCGGACCGTATTGGTTGGTCTTACGGTATTTGAGGTGATAGACGACTGTGTCGGGAGGATGGATGTGATGTCTGACGCGGTGGCGTGTCGGGACGGATGATGGTTGGAGTCCAGGGCGGTGAACTCGGAGCAGTGAACAAAGCTGGCAAGAACGAGGACTTTAATGCTTTGTCCATGAAGGGAGATGGATGACCTGAGCTGAGGGTGAAGATGCCACTGGTGAGGAGGTCCGAAGTGAGGGGCAGCCGTTTAGGCGTAGTTTGGCTTTACAGACCTGCGAGTAGCGTGGCGACGTGCGAGTGGGTAGGCTGGGCACGGAGCCCCTGAGGACAGTTGTGTAGAAGTTAATTCCACTACGTAAAACCTGTAAGGTGGAGGCTTGACCTAAAGGAGGGAAATGGATAAGTGACTGAAGTTCGTGGGGGTAAGGATCTCGAGTGATAGGAATGGGAGGCTGAAGGAGTCGTGAAAGCTTAGAATCGGTTCTGTCCGGTGAGGTACGATGAGTGCTTGGGGGGGCGACGTTTGTTGAGGATGCCATCTGCGCTATATTCTGAGGGATGGCAATGGTCTATAAGGACCGTTAATGCCCCAAAAAAATGGCTACTATAACTATGGGATGCGTTTCGTGGATCACAGAGGAAGGTGTGGGGGATGAGAATTCGAGTGGCCAAGGACAGATTGTCGCTGTAGAAGCCGTTGAAGCTGATCGAGGGTGCTGCGTCTGTGAAAGCTGGATGACTTCCGGCTTGGTGATTTGTTTGTCGTGGAAGAAGGAGATGCCGTTCCATGAGGAGAGGAACTGGTGTTAGTTAGCTCGGTTTACGTGCTTCGTCAAGTGTGGCGTGGTCAAGGAGGTTTGTAACGGTGGCGGCGACTCGCGGGATGTGTGGCAAGGAGGATTGTTTAATCTATTGATTCTATTTATTTTATCTGGTGGAGGACAGCAGAGTTTTTTAGACCGTGTGCTGGGTAGCGTGACGGTGAGGAAGTCGTCTAGGTCGGTGATTTGCACCACTGAGCCGTAGCTCGCTGGTGTGCCGTGAGAGATCGTCAAGTAGGCCGTGGGAAAATATCCGGATTGGCATAAATCGGTCCGGAAATAATATATATTAATTGGTTGCTTTGAATAATTTGCCATGGTTGAGCGTCTGGGCCTGCAACATAGCTGGCTACGTAATTAAATACTCTTCCGTGCTAGTGGGTGACAGTAGAATTGGGTGATGCACCGAGAGGTGCTGGTGATGTCTGCCTTGGGTGACCGGCTTCTTCGCCTGCGAGGCGGATGGGGAACGTGGCTTGATCGATTCTTATGTACTTCATGGAGTAGGCCAGGCTGGGGAATAGGTGGAGCCTGGTGATGTCTGTGCAGGTGGGGAGTGGCTGTTAGGGTGCAGCGGTCGAGCTTGGTTAGCGATTCCCGGGAGATGTGGGAGATTGCGTGTGGATGGCTCGATAATTGGGCGAGGTCCGGGTGGTTACCGGTGATCGATAGCCTGTGTTGTGTTGAACGGAAAGGCAGGAGCGAGGGAAGAGGAAAAGATGCTGGGATGAAGGGATGCATGGGCGTAGGTTGGAAGTGCAGATTGGGGAAAAGAGGCTGCGGGGTGAAAGCCCTGATGCGGAGAGAGTAAGGAGGGGGTGCTATACGAACTGGCCCTCTAGGGGGGTTGGTGTGAGTGACTGGGCTTGTCTGAGCGTGTTGCGCGTTGTGACGTCGTCGACGTAGCGCCTAACGCTGGCTCTGCGATCGAGGGACGTGTAGTGCCGAGCGTCCGTGAGCGGTTTGAAGAGCTTCGCTTTTCTGTCGGACTGGTGGAAATGGATGTTGAGCTGGGTGAGTGCATGCTTCAGTCGAGAGACTGTCCACTCGGAAATGCGGGATGTATGGGGGCCATCGGAGTGTTGGCGTGGAGAAGAAGGGTCGCTGTGGTTTTGGCCGTTAGAGCGGCAGGATCTCGAGGGGGTGGAAGAGCGGCGTTGTGGAGGGACGATGTCCCTCGGGTTGGAAGGCGAAGGACCGACAACTTCGGAATTGTCAGAGTATAGGGTTAGCTGTGGCTAAGAGTGAAACTGGTAGTGGTGGGGGGGGGGGGAGATCGGAGGACGTCGGCTGTGGAAATGAGGAGGCGCGTTTATGACGGGATGGCAACGCTAGTGGGGGTAGGGGTGGAGGAAGAGAGAGAGGGGGGGGCGGCATAGGCGGGAAGAAACAACTGTTGCGTCCCTGGGCAAGATAACCGATCCCGAGCTGCTCCCATAGCTGTGCCATATACCTACCTGTTCCCTGTTGTTGGAGCGGTCTGTGCAGCTGGGGTAGCCAGTGGAGGTGAGAGGAGTTTAGCCGAAGTGGGTGGAACATGGAAGGTAGAAGTAAGAAAACATGAAAGGATGCCAGGATGGAGGGATGAATGTGCATGCGATAATCGTGAAGTTAGGGGGGAAAAACATTACGAGGAGATGTCTCTGGCACGGAGGGCGCATGGCAGCCAGTCAGTGTGGCATGGTACAACTTAAGGCGGGACACAGTCAACTGCCCTTCTCTAAACACGTTTAAGTCGAGGCCAACGGCAGACTGGAAGCAGCAGCTTAATTTACGCTACTACGCTTTCTCCTACTGAAAGCCGTATCTCTGACTCCTGCGTGCAGTTTAAACAGATATTTAATCGTGACTCGTCTTGAAGAGGATCAATTCGTAGCCTTGGTACCAGGCTCGTAAACCTAATCGGGTACTTATAGGCCGTTTTAAGATCAGGTTAAAGATTCACGATCAGAGTATACGACCTGGCCCTCGGGAGGGACTGATGAGGATGGATGGCTTCTTCTGCCGTGTGATGCGTCATGACGCCATCGGCGCGCGCCTGACGTTATGCCGGGAACCCGGAAGGGCTCTGGGGGCTCGGAGAGCGAGAGAGCTGTTTCGCTACGGGTGCTCGTTTGGTTGGAGAGTTTTGCTTTTTAAACAGACTGATGTAAAGGAATGTTGCGTTGGATGCTTTCTTCGTTTGAAAGACTGTCCACTCGGAGAAGTGGGATATGCAGAGACTGTCGGAGCCTCGGAATGGAGAATGAGGGTCGCGGTGGTTTCGCCGGTCGTTCGAGCGCCTGGCTTCCGGCGGTCGGGAGAGCGGCGTGGGGTGAAGAGTGAGATGGAGAATCGAAGGATGCGATGACGAATCGGGATCTCCCCGCGGGCTGTTGGAAGGCGGGGGCGGACGGCTTGGAGTTGACGGAGAATCGTTATCGAGAGCTGCGGGAAATGTGGATGGCTAAACGCAGCCGAAGTTGCTAGCGACGAAGCGTGGTGAGAGAAGGAGGGAGCTACGGGATATGGCTGGTCGTCCGGAAAGGTTGAGGAAGAGCCTTTGTAAAAGGTAAGCGGTTTTAAGATGTTGCTTGTCTGTCGTGCCTCGTTGAAGCGTATGAAAGCTGGGTCTGAGAGCGTTGCTCGTCTGTCTTAAGTTGTATGAAAGCACTCGGAAATGCGGGAGCGAAGTCAGAGAGCGTTGCTCGTCTGTCTTAAGTCGTATGAAAGCACTCGGAAATGCGGGAGCGAAGTCAGAGAGCGTTGCTCGTCTGTCTTAAGTCGTATGAAAGCACTCGGAAATGCGGGAGCGAAGTCAGAGAGCGTTGCTCGTCTGTCTTAAGTCGTATGAAAGCACTCGGAAATGCGGGAGCGAAGTCAGAGAGCGTTGCTCGTCTGTCTTAAGTCGTATGAAAGCACTCGGAAATGCGGGAGCGAAGTCAGAGAGCGTTGCTCGTCTGTCTTAAGTCGTATGAAAGCACTCGGAAATGCGGGAGCGAAGTCAGAGAGCGTTGCTCGTCTGTCTTAAATCGTATGAAAGCGAAGTCAGAGAGCGTTGCTCGTCTGGATGTGGGGTAAGGGTCGAGGTAGAGGGATGTGGGGTAGGGGTCGAGGTAGAGGGATGTGGGGTAGGGATGGAGCGTCTGCTGAGTTAGAGAGCGCCTGTCGTACGTCGTGTGAAGAGATGTGAAGACGAGAGTCGAAGAGGGAGTGAACGGCGGTTCGTTGTGCTTAAATACTCTGTGCAGAGGAAATGAGCTGTGTTCTGGGCGTGGCCCTGTTCCTGAACAAAGTTTTATGAAACTACATTTCATGAAACTACATTTAACACCTTCATACAAAGGTGTTTCCAGCTAATAGAATTACAGTTCCTTTGTATTAACCATGCCTTTATGAGCCTATAAATTATGATATGCAACATAAATATATACCAGCTGCACTTGTTGCTTGACAATGAACTAGAGACAGATTTTTAATCCACATGAGCATTCATTTGTTGTTGTTTTGAACATAAAATAGAGGCTGAATTTGTGAAGCTGATACTTGTTGACGTTAATATCTGAGAATTCCAGATAAGAATCGTTAGCATACAGCCCTCAAATTGAAGAGTTTCTGATTGCAAGTTATTTCTGAATGTTTGCAAGCATTTATCTATGATCAGTACTTGTTGATAAAATATTAAGAAACTGGTCTGGTTCTGCAAGAAACGATGTCATATCCTCTATTGCTTATTTAGGCCTGTAATTTCTCATACATCCTCACTCCTCTGACGCATGCTTACTCATAATCTCCTTGCTGTCATTGTTTTTTTTAGTGCTGTCAATCGTGGTATCAGCTGGTCACATGTGATAGCACAGCGACACACCTACGTTGTTAGACATCATCCTGTCTGCTGTTAAACGAGACTCTCTCAGACTTTAGTACGTTCATGTCAAACGATCTATTATGATGAAAAGTATTTACTTTCTCTTGATTTACTTACTGTAGTATACTTTGTACTACAAGTGGACTATCGCATCACCTTTGTTCATGTAAACGCACCTCGTAGTTTTGTTGTAATATGACCCGGCAAATTAACATAATGCTAAAGTTACATCCTTTGCATGTTTGTAGGAATCTGAACTGAGCTGTAGGATCTTGTTTCATTTAGCTAGCGATGGCTGCTGCCTGTCTGTTGTCCTGTGAGCACGCTTTGATCAGACAGAAATAGATGGGAGGGAAGGCGGGACAGAGCAGCCACTTGGAGCTGTCAATCATTGCCCACTTTAAACTCCCAATTTACGCAGGATACCGAACCACCGGTGCACAATACAAGGTGCTGAGACTCTTTTGTGTTTGCTGACACGTTCCAGCTGGAAAGTGACAGAAGTGTGGAGATTATTTCTGGTTGTATTTGAGTCCATGATGATATTGTGGGCTGGAAATAAGCTTTTGACCAAATGTCTTGTGACAGTCTGTTGAGGAGAGTTAATCGATCCTCTGCTGTTAGAATGCATTTGAGCAGAAGAAAACAGAATAGGTTGCCACTTACCCTCAAATTGAATCTGTTCACTTTCCCCTTGAAGTTGTGTTATCTCCTAATCGGGCATGAATTGTTGTTGAATGGGTATGTTTGGCTAGAAATAACTAGTTACTTCTGGCTGCAGTCTTGTCTATTAAGATTATTGTCAGTGAATTAATTCATTCTTCCTATTCTATTGTCTGTCTTTCTCCCTCCCAACCTCCCTGTCTGTCTTTCTCTCTCCCAACCTCCCTGTATCCCTGTCTCCCTCCCTCCCTGTCTCCCTCCCTGTCTTTCTCCCTCCCTGTCTGTCTGTCTTTCTCCCTCCCTGTCTCCCTGTCTGTCTCCCTTCCTCCCTCCCTCCCCTGTCTTTCTCCCTCCCTCCCTGTCTCCCTCCCTGTTTGTCTGTCTCCCTCCCTCCCTCCCTGTATCCCCGTCTGTCTGTCTCCCTCCCTCCCTCCCTCCCTGTCTGTCTCCCTCCCTCCCTGTCTTTCTCCCTCCCTGTCTCTCTCCCTCCCCTCCCTGTCTCCCTACCTGTCTCCCTTCCTCCCTCCCTCCCTTTATCCCTCCCTGTCTCCCTCCCTGTCTGTTTGTCTGTCTCCCTGTCTGTCTCCCTCCCTGTCTGTTTGTCTGTCTCCCTGTATCCCCGTCTGTCTGTCTCCCTCCGTGTCTATCTGTCTGTCTCCCTCCCCCCTCCCTGTCTGTCTCCCTGTCTCCCTCCCTCCCTGTCTGTCTCCCCTCCTCCCTCCCTGTCTCCCCTCCTCCCTCCCTGTCTCCCTTCCTCCCTCCCTCCCTCCCTCCCTGTCTCCCTCCCTGTCTCCCTCCCAACCTCCCTGTCTTTCTCTCTCCCAACCTCCCTGTCTTTCTCTCTCCCAACCTCCCTGTCTGTCTTTTTCTCTCCCAACCTCCTTGTCTTTCTCTCTCCCAACCTCCCTGTCTGTCTTTCTCCCTCCCAACCTCCCTGTCTGTCTTTCTCCCTCCCAACCTCACTGTCTGTTTTTCTCCCTCCCAACCTCCCTGTCTTTCTCTCTCCCAACCTGCCTGTCTGTCTTTCTCCCAACCTCCCTGTCTGTCTATCTCCCTCCCTGTCTGTCTCCCTCCCTGTCTGTCTCCGTCTGTCTCCCTCCCTCCCTGTATCCCCGTCTCCCTCCCTCCCTCCCTGTTTTTTGTCTCCCTCCCTCCCTCCCTCTGTCTCTCTGTCTCTCTGTCTCTCTCTCTCTGTGTCTCTCTGTCTCTTTCTGTCTCTCTCTCTCTGTGTCTCTCTGTCTCTCTCTGTCTCTGTCTCTGTCTCTTTCTGTCTCTCTCTCTCTGTGTCTCTCTGTCTGTCTCTCTCTCTGTCTCTCTCTCTCTCTCTCTCTGTGTCTCTCTTTCTGTATCTCTCTCTCTGTGTCTCTCTCTGTCTCTGTCTCTCTCTCTGTGTCTCTCTCTCTCTGTGTCTCTCTCTATCTCTCTCTCTGTCTCTGCATCTGTCTCTCTGTGTCTCTCTCTCTCTCTGCCTCTCTCTCTCTGTCTCTGTGTCTGTCTCTGTCTCTCTCTATCTGTCTCTGTGTCTATCTCTCTCTATCTGTCTCTGTGTCTATCTCTCTCTATCTGTCTCTGTGTCTATCTCTCTCTATCTGTCTCTGTGTCTATCTCTCTCTGTCTCTGTCTCTCTTTCTGTCTCTCTCTCTCTCTGTGTGTGTCTCTCTCTCTATGTATGTCTCTCTCTCTGTGTCTCTCTCTCTCTGTCTCTCTCTCTGTGTCTCTCTATCTGTGTATCTCTCTCTCTCTGCCTCTCTCTCTCTGTCTCTGTCTCTCTCTGTCTCTCTCTATCTGTGTCTCTCTCTGTCTCTGTCTCTCTCTCTCTCTCTGTGTCTCTCTATCTCTCTGTGTATATCTCTCTCTCTGTGTCTCTCTCTCTGTGTCTCTCTCTCTCTCTCTCTCTGTCTCTCTCTCTGTCTCTCTCTCTCTGTCTCTGTCTGTCTCTCTCTCTGTGTCTCTCTC
>JAVDOI010000251.1:130000-162500 GCA_032191485.1 Leptoclinus maculatus | reverse complement strand
GACGCGAATGGATCGGAGCGAATGGAAGCGAATGGATGGAATGGACGCGAATGGACGCGAATGGACGCGAATGAAGCCCGAATGGAAGCGAATGGACAGCGAATGGAAGCGAAGGACGCGAATGAATGGACCGAATGGAAGCGAATGGACGCGAATGGAAGCTGAATGATGCGAATGAAGCGAATGGACGAGGAATGGAAGCGAATGGAAGCGAATGGAAGCGATGGAAGCGAATGGGAAGCGAATGGACGCGAAATGAAGCGAATGGAAGCGAATGGACGCGAATGGAAGCGAATGGAAGCAGAGAATGGACGCGAATGGAAGCGAATGACTAAGATGGAAGCGAATGGACGCGAATGGAAGCGAATTGGACGCGAATGGAAGCGACATAGATTGGACGCGAATGGACGCGAATGGAAGCGAATGGAAGCGAATGGACGCGAATGGAAGCGAATGGAAGCGAATGGAAGCGAATGGAAGCGAATGGACGCGAATGGAAGCGAATGGAAGCGAATGGATGCGAATGGAACTAACAAAACATTAATTCAGACTTTTTACTAATCTTCATCATTAAGTTGTTATTTCAGCATCATTTTGATCTGTTTATTGATATTAAATCGCAGCTAAATAGTTTATTTTGTGTTCAGCTGTAGTAAACCAGCAGACGTGGTAACCCTTCCTCCTCTCTGGAACGTTGAGATCAAATTCAAATAAGTGGCTTTTGTGTTTGGTGTGAACACAGCGTTACTCGTCTCTACCGGATCTAGTCCTGGTCTGAACCGGTCTGGTGTGTGTGTGTGTGTGTGTGTGTGTGTGTGTGTGTGTGTGTGTTTAGCTCCATATCAAACGCCGAAGCAGCTCGGAGGTTTTGTGAACAGCTCGACTGTCCGTCCAACTGGAAAGACGCTGACGGAGAAAACTGCTGCATCCATCACGCTAACATCCACTCCTGTCCTCTGGGACACATGGTACACTTTGAGTCCTCAGTTTGTGTTGCTGGATAAACAATGGATTACAATTAAAGCACAATTTATGATATTTAAATAATAATTAGATGCCATTAAAATGATTAATAATACCATTACAATCTAATCAGGAAATCATAGAACTGAGTCTGGTTTATTCTGGAGCAGTTTTCTTTATGATATTAATCCGTTTTTAAATTGTAATAACCTGCTCAGGGACTAAAATGAGCTCTCTAGCTAACTCTGCAATATTTACATTGAGGGGGCAATACAATAAAGTAAAATAATAAATACATTTAAATTAACTAAATACATTTAAATTAAATGAATAAAGTAAAATAATAAATTAATTTAAATTAATTTAAAAATAAATATGTTTAAATTAAATTAAATAAATACATTTAAATTAAATAAACGTATTAGAATTCATAACAACATACCTTCCCTGAAATACAGGAGGATTTCAATAACATTTAACACTCAATTGGTGGATATTTAATCTCAAATGTAAAATCTGATTCAGTAACCAGTAACTCCACCGGTCAGATAATTTCGTGGATAAAACATAAAAAATATTTCCTTTCAAAATGTAGCACAGAAAATGTAGAAAGTCTAAATAGATTTTAAAAAATGATTTTAAAACTGAAATTAACCAACTTTCAGACGGAGAGCATCTGTGGTCCGTGGATACCCGACGACGGGAAGATCTTCACTCACACCATCTCCACCTCCGGCAAGATGACCCAGAACAACTGGACCGCCAAGGTAACACCAGTCCAGTAATGGTTTCAGACGGGGCCAAAGCTCTCAGCAAAAAAATACACAAAAGTCGTAAAAAGATACGGTCAAAATGGAAGAAACCTCAGTTTTGGGGGATTCAAAAATCCTTGTTTGACTGTTTTAATATTTTCATCTGCAGAAAATATCAACACAAAGCAAAATGTTTGGAGTCCCTAGACCAAAAAGAATGGTGATTTTGGGGAATTCTTCCTGAATGTAATGTAGTAAAAAGCATAAAAACTAAATTTAATATCTTCGTATGCAGATGACACACTACTTTATATCATTAATGTTTCCAACTCTCCTTCTTAAGCTCTTAACTTCTTTCGGGATTCATGCAAAATTTCACACAATAGCAAAAAGCAAAACATTTCAGATCCAACCAATCGGCTTCAGATCCTCTGATGTTAAATTTCTGCCTTCACATACTTGGCTGTTGTTCCCTAAGTGACCAGGTAAACCCTGAACCCTGAACTCTGTCCCACAGGTGGTTCTGTTCCACGCCGGCTTGACGTCGCTCATCGCTCATATACGAGTCGGTCGCATGCAGGTTGCTCTGGAGGCCAAGAGCACCGTGCAGCCGGCTGTAGGTAGGTTGTGTTGGTTGACCTCCTTTAGTCTCTCTGTTTGTATTACTTTAAACCAATCACAATCGTAGGTAGGCTTATACCCAAAGTCTACATCCAATTAGTCAGACTAGTTGACCATCTACTTCCTAGCATGACTATAGAAACAAGTACAACGAGGGGTCATGTGACCAAAAAGGTAGCTCAACGCTAAAGTCTTAGCAACAAAAGTAGTTAGTTTAGTTTATAAAGAAATCCTTTCGTTAAGACCTTGGTGTAGTCGTCATTTATACGGATCTGGATTCCGATGGTCGCCCATGTAGCCCTCTAGGTCTGCTCCTGGCACCCCAAGGAAGGCGTTCAAGAGGAGTCCTGATCAAAACCATCTCAACTGACTACTGTTCTCCTCCAAGTTCCTCCTGAATATCTGAGGTCCTCATCTTTTCTTTAAGGTGGTGTCAAGACGTTCTTTCAGCTGTTTTGGCGGTCCACAATCTCATTTATTTGGATTATAACCCAGGAATCAGAACCACAGGGGGACAGTTGGAAGGTAGATTGACCGCTAATTCGAGACCTCCAACCATTGAAGCTCAGCTGATGAGGTTACATGTGGTAAAGACATGGACTGTATATAAGAAGTAGTCGTTGTGACGTCTCTCGTTGGATTGTGGGTGTTTTGAAGCCTCGAGTTCAGCGTTTTGGCCCTCGCCATCTTGTTTTTTTTGCAACCGGTGAGCAGAAGTGACCACATCTGGACTGAGGAGGAGTGACGTAGAGACGCCGTATACGTCTCTGTTAGGGACCTGTCAAATACTGTGTAGCCCCGCCCCTAAAGCATCCCCTGCTTTATGGTCTGTTTGACTCTAAATGGACCATAATGTACTAAATGAACATCATGCTGTATTGAAGAAGACTTGAAACTAGAGATTGAGACCATAAACTCATGTTTACAATGTTTACTGAGTTAATAAATCAAGAGAGAAATAGAGTCATTTTCTCATAGACTTCTATACAACCAGAGGAGTCGCCCCCTGGTGGACACTAGAGAGAATGCAGCTTTAACACATGAAGCACTGACTTCACTCTTCAGAACCGGAGGTTGCCGCCTGATTATAACCGAGGACGGACTCAGGACCACAGGTGAAAGTTGGAAGGTAGATTGGCCGCTAATTCAAGACCTCCCCATCTTCAGCTGGATGTGAACTGGTTCTTGTTCGGCCCCCAAGAACTCCAACCTGAAGGAGGCCACCTATGTCTTAGAATAAAGTTTAAGGTCTCCAGTAAGGTCAGAAATGGTTGCCTTTAGGTATCAGAGTCTTTGGGTGTGAGGTTACATGTGGGTACCTTTGGTGTGGTAACGGTTCTCTTTTTCCTCCCCTTCATAAGTGTGCGGTGACGGCGTCTGTGAGGAGGCGGAGTTTTGTTCCACCTGTCCGGCGGACTGCGGTGAATGCCCGATGACCCCGACCACCAAGCTGGCCATCGGCCTGCCGCTCAGCCTGCTCTGCCTCTGCTTCGTACTGACCGCTGTGGTGAGAACTCAGACAAAACATAACAAAAAATACTCAACATCACAAATAATAATTAAAAAAAACCCAACCTGTCTGGTTTTTAGTGGCTGAGGTACCAGAAACGAAAGCTTCTGTGGGACGAGAGCTGGATCATTGACTTCGCCAAGATTAAACAAGGTACCGTAACTCTGAAACTGGTGAGGAACCACTACAAGAGGTCTGAAACTGGTGTGACTGGCGAGGAACCATTACAAGAGGTCTGAAACTGGTGTGACTGGCGAGGAACCATTACAAGAGGTCTGAAACTGGTGTGACTGGCGAGGAACCATTACAAGAGGTCTGAAACTGCACTGAACAGACCTGGTTCTGGAACTCGACTGGTCTGGCATTGGTCTAAAACAGATGTCCTGGTTCCAACAGGTCTGTTGCAGGTCTAGAGTGGTTCTTAGTGGATCTTTCTCTTTGTTTGTGTCTCTACAGATCAGGAGGCCCGTATGACCATGGGCAGTATCATGAGCGTACCGGTGGGGAACAGCAACAGTAACGGCAGCTGTGTGACGGCTCTCAGCTGCTACACGGGACAACCGGGGTCCCGGAAGACCCCGTTCACCTCCACGGGGGTCTAGTACGCCACCTGTCTGTCTACCTGTCATTCAGTTGACAAGATTATGGATCTCTCCAGACATTTGATACCAGCAGTTAAAATGATTAAAGTTCAAAACCCTTTGGGTTCATGATAAGCACAACCTTTTTTTCAGAACATTTCTAATTATGTCCTCAAGAATCAAATGTAAAAAACTGTACTTAGAACGTTCGGATGGCAACCCGACTTCTCTCTAAGGGGTTGTAAATATAAATAATAATATATATATATATATATATATATTCATATATATTAGCTGTTAGCAGCACAGTCCTGCTTGGCTATAATACGGAGCTAACGGCTAACGTTAACGGAGGTTGCATTGAGTTACGTCACGATGCGTTCAAGTTCTGTTCAGTGAAAATTAGTCTTGGGTGAAGTTAAGTCATGATGTGTTCAAATGTAAGGAGATGTTTTAAAATAGATATCAGAGAGGTGATTATGATCTATTTTAATATTTTGTTTTTTTAAGTATCTGAATCGGTATCAGGAAGGAGTAAATGTTAGAGGAACTAAATCATTATAATATCTTAAAATAAATTTGTGCTCCAGTGATGGCAGGACGGTGGCCATCAAGAGGATTCAAACAAAGACGTTCTATCTGTCCAAAACCATCAGACAGGAAGTCAAACAAGTCAGGTAACGAACCTCCTCTAACGTGATCGTCATGTTTCCAATGTGACATTAAACGCCTCTATTTTCACCCCATTTATGTTAAAACGATGATTTTCCACTTTTCACTGGGTTACACCATTTAATGACAGTCAAAAACGCTGTTCTTTACGTACATTTCTATTTCACAGCAATGAAATGAGAATTTATCAGCATGAGAAACTAAAGTATTGATCCAGACCCGACAACAAAGTGGTTCTCAGACTTATTGTGAAATGTGTACAAAGTGGCTTTAAAAACATGCAGCATTTTGCTTTGGTCCTGTTTTACTCTTAGAAAACAGAAGGAGGGGCTCGTTACCATCAGGAAAACACACTTTTAAACGGCGTAAAGAGACCCCAAAAAAGCAAAAACACCGCCACAAGCCTGTAAAAAGTAGAAGCGTTTAATGTCACTTTTGGGCTTCCATACAGTGCTTTGACCCTCTCTCTCTCTCTCTCTCTCTGCAGGGAGCTCGATCACCCAAACCTCTGTAAGTTCATCGGCGGTTGTGTTGAGGTGCCGGACGTCGCCATAGTGACAGAGTACTGCCCAAAAGGAAGCCTTAACGACGTTCTTCTTAACGAGGAGATCCCACTCAACTGGGGCTTCAGGTGGACACGCTTTCATTTCAGATGCTGATAATTAAATCGGGTTAATGCGGTAAGAAAAAAAGGAATAATCCACAGTTTGATTCCCTTCCAGGTTTTCGTTCGCCACAGACATCGCCAGAGGGACATCGTACCTGCACCAACACAAGATCTGTCACGGCCGACTCAAGTCTCTGAACTGTGTGTTGGACGACCGCTGGGTCTGCAAGATTACAGGTGAGGCGAGCAGACCAAGGTACACCTGTATGTTTCATTGGACCGTTTTATTTCCGGATGTTGATTGACACATGGTCCGTCCCGTCAGATTACGGGCTGGGAACGTACCGCAGAGACGACGGCGCAGAGCCTCTTTCCACCTATCAGCAGAGAGTCCTGGAGGTTTACATGCCGCCCGAGTTTCAGAACTCCAACATGGAGCCGACGCTGGCTGGAGACGTGTTCAGGTACGCAGAACACAAACAGAACCATCCGGACCTTAGCTACTGCTGAGTTCACGGCAAACGGCGAGCAGACACCTTGCACGACGTTAAAACGTACAAAGTCAATGCAAAGACGGGAATAGACTGGAATGGACGTGAATAGACACAAATAGACACGAATGTACGGGAATTGACATTCCTCTACGCGAACAAAGACGCAGTAGTGGGTTTTTCAGCCGTGATCAATAAACACAAATGATCCCACGAGTAGCGTTTGGTGTGAACACAACATGTGACACAACTAAGGAGCTCTGACTGAGTGAACTGGCCTATTGACCTTTAACTTTCACCAAAAACAAGAATTAACCCTAAAACCTGATGCTCTACACACACACACATAACATCTGTGTGTTTTCCCAGTTATTCCATCATTCTGCTGGAGATTGCCACTCGCAGCGACCCCGTCCCAGTAAGTCCTAGTCTGTCTGATGTCTTTTCTAACTTTTATTGTGTCGCTGGCTGAATGGAGGACAGATATATCAATACTTTACAGGTAGAGGAGTCCAGTCTGGAGAGTTCCTGTTGTCCTCCTCTACCAGAGCTGATCTCCAGTAAAGCAGACACCTGTCCCTGTCCGGCTGACTACGTAGAGGTGAGAACGTCCTTTAATCTGTTTGATTATCATTATTTGACTCTTTCTAATAGAACTCCTCAAACAACAAAAATCTGATTTTGGAGCCTTATTTTTCTCCATTTCTTTAAAATAAATAAATAAAGTAAGAGTAGTAAAACATCCACTTCTTCATTTTTGATAAACACATTCACATCAGATCTCTCTCTCTCTTACCTTTTTTTGTCCCTCCTGTGTTCCCATAGCTGATCCGACGATGTCGCTCTCACAACCCCGTCCACCGACCCACCTTTGAGCAAATCAAGAAGTTTGTTCACCGGATCAACCCCATCAAAGTCAGCCCGGTGGACATGATGATGAACCTGGTAATAACCTGGAATCCAGATTCATTATTATAGCAGCACTTTATATGCATTACATCATGCTATGTCATGTCATTAAGTTTGAACGATTTGTTTCAGATGGAGAAGTACAGTAAACACCTGGAGGTACTGGTGACAGAGCGGACGCAGGATCTAACGCACGAGAAACAGAAGACCGACAGGCTGCTTTATAGTAGGACACACATAGATATACACACCTGTCCATCGCCTGTCTATCACCTGTCCATCACATCAAACATTGAACCAGTTAAGATTTCTCTATATGCAGATGATGCAGTTATTTATATAGTAGTCCTCCACAAACAGTAGTTATCATTGGAACAATTAAAATCAAGCATGAACACATTTATAACTTTCTCCATCATGCACATTCTGTAGTAACAATACTCATATATTCAAAAACATAATGTATCTGAAGAATCTTAAACTAATTGCATGTTTGTGTCGTAGGTATGCTCCCTAAACAGGTAGCTGATGATCTGCGGCAGGGAAAACCGATGCAGGCTCAGAGTTACGTCAGTGCCACCGTCTTCTTCAGGTAGGACCAGGAGGCAAACTCCATTAATTAAGAGTGAAGTCTGTTAAAGCTGTATTCTCTCTAGTGTCCACCAGGGGGCGACTCCTCTGGTTGTATAGAAGTCTATGAGAAAATGACTCTACTTCTCTCTTGATTTATTACCTCAGTAAACATTGTAAACATGAGTTTATGGTCTCAATCTCTAGTTTCAAGTCTTCTTCAATACAGCATGATGTTCATTTAGTACATTATGGTCCATTTTTACAACTTAAGTTTTACAGTCTAAACTCTGTGTGTGTGTGTGTGTGTGTGTGTGTGTGTGTGTGTGCAGTGACATCGTGGGCTTCACTCAGCTGTCCAGCAGCAGCACTCCTTACCAGGTCGTAGACTTCCTCAACAAGCTCTACACCACATTTGACGACATCATCGACAACTACGACGTCTACAAGGTGGAGACCATCGGAGACGCCTGTGAGTGACACACACACACACACACACACGGTGTATTACTGACTTACTTCAGGTGTTTCCAATATTTGGTGAGAGGCGGTGGACTGAATACAGCGTAGCTCCAACTGCAGCCTCTAAAAACCAAAAGCTTAACCTTGTTGTGGTCTGGATCTCAACCTTGTGTGGTCCTGTAGACATGGTGGTCTCCGGTGTTCCCCTGGAGAACGGGATCCTCCACGCCTCAGAGATCGCAAGCATGGCTCTGGACCTGGTGGGCGTCTGTCGCACCTTCAGGATCCCCCACAAACCCAACACACAGCTGCAGATACGAGCCGGAATACACTCTGGTACGTACACACGTTAAACAACACACTCTGGTACGTACACGCGTTAAACAACACACACTCTGGTACGTACACGCGTTAAACATCACACACTCTGGTACGTACACACGTTAAACATCACACTCTGGTACGTACACGCGTTAAACAACACACACTCTGGTACGTACACGCGTTAAACATCACACACTCTGGTACGTACACGCGTTAAACATCACACACTCTGGTACGTACACGCGTTAAACATCACACACTCTGGTACGTACACGCGTTAAACATCACACACTGGTACGTACACGCGTTAAACATCACACACTCTGGTACGTACACGCGTTAAACATCACACACTCTGGTACGTACACGCGTTAAACATCACACTCTGGTACGTACACTCGTTAAACATCACACACTGATACGTACACGCGTTAAACATCACACACTCTGGTACGTACACGCGTTAAACATCACACACTGATACGTACACGCGTTAAACATCACACACTCTGGTACGTACACGCGTTAAACATCACACACTCTGGTACGTACACGCGTTAAACATCACACACTCTGGTACGTACACGCGTTAAACATCACACACTCTGGTACGTACACGCGTTAAACATCACACACTCTGGTACGTACACGCGTTAAACATCACACTCTGGTACGTACACGCGTTAAACATCACACACTCTGGTACGTACACGCGTTAAACATCACACACTCTGGTACGTACACGCGTTAAACATCACACTCTGGTACGTACACGCGTTAAACAACACACTCTGGTACGTACACGCGTTAAACATCACACACTCTGGTACGTACACGCGTTAAACATCACACACTCTGGTACGTACACGCGTTAAACATCACACTCTGGTACGTACACGCGTTAAACATCACACACTCTGGTACGTACACGCGTTAAACATCACACTCTGGTATGTACACGCGTTAAACATCACACTCTGGTACGTACACGCGTTAAACAACACACTCTGGTACGTACACGCGTTAAACATCACACTCTGGTATGTACACACGTTAAACATCACACTCTGGTACGTACACGCGTTAAACATCACACACTCTGGTACGTACACGCGTTAAACATCACACACTCTGGTACGTACACGCGTTAAACATCACACTCTGGTACGTACACGCGTTAAACATCACACACTCTGGTACGTACACGCGTTAAACATCACACACTCTGGTACGTACACGCGTTAAACATCACACTCTGGTACGTACACGCGTTAAACATCACACACTCTGGTACGTACACGCGTTAAACATCACACTCTGGTACGTACACGCGTTAAACATCACACACTCTGGTACGTACACGCGTTAAACATCACACTCTGGTATGTACACGCGTTAAACATCACACACTCTGGTACGTACACGCGTTAAACATCACACTCTGGTACGTACACGCGTTAAACATCACACACTCTGGTACGTACACGCGTTAAACATCACACTCTGGTATGTACACGCGTTAAACATCACACACTCTGGTACGTACACGCGTTAAACATCACACTCTGGTACGTACACGCGTTAAACATCACACACTCTGGTACGTACACGCGTTAAACAACACACTCTGGTATGTACACGCGTTAAACATCACACACTCTGGTACGTACACGCGTTAAACATCACACTCTGGTATGTACACGCGTTAAACATCACACACTCTGGTACGTACACGCGTTAAACATCACACACTCTGGTACGTACACTCGTTAAACATCACACACTCTGGTACGTACACGCGTTAAACATCACACTCTGGTATGTACACGCGTTAAACATCACACACTCTGGTATGTACACGCGTTAAACATCACACACTCTGGTACGTACACGCGTTAAACATCACACTCTGGTACGTACACGCGTTAAACATCACACACTCTGGTACGTACACGCGTTAAACAACACACTCTGGTATGTACACGCGTTAAACATCACACACTCTGGTACGTACACACGTATTAGCCGTAACGTCTCGGTCTCTGTAGGTCCGGTGGTAGCGGGGGTTGTGGGGACGAAGATGCCCCGTTACTGTTTATTTGGAGATACAGTGAACACATCGTCGAGGATGGAGTCCACCAGTCTGGGTAACACTCGTTATTACACATTAAAGCACCAATTATATAATATATGTTATTATGCAGAATGAGTACTTTACGTGTATTTTGATGCGGAGTATTTCTACCCTGTGGTATTAGTACCTTGACTGAAGTATCTGAGTCTTTCAGCCCTGAAGATTCAGTGCAGCTCCAGTACATTCTACCTGCTGGAGGAGATCGGCGGCTACCTGCTGGAGTGCAGAGGGATGATGCAGGTCAAGGTGAGCCTCAGCTCAGTTCTGTCGGGCACTGGGAGCACTGGGAGCTGCCTGGTAACTCTCTGGATTCTGTCCGTCTCTTAACAGGGGAAAGGTGACATGGTGACCTACTGGCTGGAGGGGAAGAAGACGTCTCTGGTCTCCAAGGACGTCACCACGGAGGCGGAGAAAGAGCGAGAGCTGTACTCTTCCATGCCGGGGTTTCTGAACGACGACGGCCTCCTGGACGCCGCCTGATCCCAAAAAACTCCCGAGGAGCACTGGACTGTGTTGTATGCTACGTGTGTTTAAATATGTTGATGAACATTAGCAGTTTAGTTTATTTCACTCGTTTTTAACTTGTGCAACTCAAATATACATTTAAAAGAAATAATAAAAAACATGAATAAGTTGTAATGTAGTGACAAACTAAAGCAAGTTGATGCTGAGCGAGAAGCGTATTACTTTATTATGAATATTTAGTACAGGTCCCTTTGAATTCATACACTGAAATTAAATGAAACGAATATATTTATATTATATACTTCCAAAAGTCAAAAACTTCATATATACACACAAAGTAATCCCACCTGTTGTACATTAACAGACAGTGTTAATTATAGTCAGTGGTGTGAAGTAAGAAAGTACATTTACTTTAGTACTGTACTTCATTTCAATATTGAGGTACTTTTTCTTTACTTGAGTATTTCTATTTTCTGCTACTTTATACTTTGTTACTTCTTTACATACTTTATATACTAATGTTTTACTTTCACAACATAGTAACAGTTTGTGAACTACGATGTCTTTCATTGTAATTATTCTCTAATTAGTCTTAAACTGACTTCACTCACTTTGTTTAAAAAAAAGAAATATATTAAATCTCCCAAATTCATTTGTATTTTCCAAAATAATATTTTTCATGATTTCACTTTTATTTATTATAGTTTTAAGCCACAGAAATTAATTTTTAAACAAATTAATTTTATAAAAAAAAACTAGATTCTTACTGCAACAACAGATTTAGTCACTTAATTCAAAAATATAAATCAAGTTAAACAGAACTAGAAGTATTTTCAGTGTGGTACTTGTACTGATTATCAGTGAACTGATCCAGTGATTGATATTTGCATCTGTTTCTCTGTGTTCATGTGAACGCTGTGCTGTGGTTACTTAGTTTACAATTCATCATTTTCACCAGAAGACAAAAGAAAAAACACAGTTTGTGTGTTCATGTTGAGATGTTTGTGGTTTTAATGACCTGAGGACACAAATTACTCTTTACGTTTCAAATATGACTTCAAATAAAAAGGCATGAGGATGAAATGTGCGGATTCTTTTCAGACTCATTAATTAAATGTGTGCTGGCACAGACGTGTTGTCTGAATATTCATGACTCAGTGTTGAGCAGATGGAGGACTTGAAGAGATTTGTTTACCTGATAACACATGAAGCTTTGTTTCACTCTTACTCTGAAAACCAATGCAGATAATAAATATGAAATATATGTCTGATGTGGTGATTATATTGATGGTTTTTCAGAGATTGTATTTCATTGTCACCAAAAAATCTAATGGAAAAGATTCATTTAATGATCTAGATAATGAATTCAGATCATCAAAGCAGCAGAAAATCTCACATTTCTTACAATAATCAGAAAATGTAATTGTTATTTTTGTATATAACCAACATGTTTATTGGCTCATATGAAGCGTGATGACAAACAAACGTGGTTCATCGTTCAGGATGTATCATAATAACTTTATTGATCCTCACATCAACGTGTTCATGTGTCCAACACTTTGCTTTATAACCAAATACATAAAGACATTCAATCAGACACTCAGCGGTGTTTACTGAGCTAATGTTAGCATGCTAACATGCTAACATGGTAAACATCATACCTGTTGAAATGACCTCATGGGATGGTTTTTAAAGTTAAATACTTCAATGGTATTAATTCGCCGGTATTTAAACCTCCAGGCGGACGTACATCTGTAATGGGAAAAATATATTTTGTATCATGGAATGTTTTTTCAAAGATGAACAACTGAAAGAGAAAGTGAAGAGGACAGACACTGACAAAACGCAGCAGTCCTGCAGAAGTAGTTTTCAATCTATGAGCCCGGTGTCTGGTTTTCTTTCAAACTGATCACACGCTCCCACACAAGAACGAGAGGTGAAGAGACACCGTCTCCTTTGTCTGTGTGATGAGTTTAGGACAGACCATAAAACCATAAACTAGTTCCTAGTTGAACGTACCTGGCATGAGTCCAGATAAGAACGACAGCTAGGATGTAAACATATCCACTCCCTGTCTATGATTTATCTCAAGGTGTGAACCTGTGTTTGCTTAAATGATGTGAAGTTCCTGTACGATGTTGAAGCTTCCAACACAGACACTGACTGAGTGGCTGTGTTGTATTTTTCCCTTGCAAGCGAATAAACAGAACAAGACAACTTTGAATCTTCTGAAGACTATATTATTGATTTGTGAACAAAACTCTCTTCTCCCGATCAACATAGAAATATTCCATCACACATCCGACGTACAGACCGACGCACAGACCGACGTACAGACCGACGTACAGACCGACGCACAGACCGACGTACAGACCGACGCACAGACCGACGTACAGACCGACGCACAGACCGACTTACAGACCGACGTACAGACCGACGCACAGACCGACGTACAGACCGACGTACAGACCGACGTACAGACCGACGTACAGACCGACGCACAGACCGACGTACAGACCGACGCACAGACCGACGTACAGACCGACGTACAGACCGACGTACAGACCGACGCACAGACCGACGCACAGACCGACGCACAGACCGACGTACAGACCGACGTACAGACCGACGTACAGACCGACGTACAGACTGACAGACTGACTTACAGGGGGACGTACAGACTGACGTACAGACCGACGTACAGACCGACTTACAGACCGACGTACAGACCGACGTACAGACTGACTTACAGGGGGACGTACAGACTGACGTACAGACTGACGTACAGACTGACGTACAGACTGACGTACAGACTGACTTACAGACTGACGTACAGACTGACGTACAGACTGACGTACAGACTGACGTACAAACTGACACACTGACTTACAGACTGACGTACAGGGGGACGTACTGTCGCCAGTGCGGGGGATAATAATTAATCTAAAAATATCTTAGCAAAAATGGCGGCTTTGGGCTTCTATTGGTTTTCGTGAGTAGAATAAATTTGACTTTTTATTGCAACATGTTTGTACATGTGATTAATAACAGTGTGTGTATGTGTGTTATCTGGGCTAATCTGCAAGAGTGGTTTGAAAAATGAGCACAGCTGCAAAAGGCAGCTTGCTTTTCCTTTTCAGAAAACACACACACACACACACACACACTCTCTCGGGGCTCATGTGTGTGTGTGCGTGTGTATGTATTAAAACCGAACCAGCTGGTTTGTTTAAAAACATCTATTTTATATATTCTAACTGTTGTACATCATATAAACATTTCCATCATTTAGAGTTTTGACACCAGACTTCTTTTACAAAACTGTTGAAATTCAACTAAACTTCAATAAGAACAAATTTAATTATGTATTTTCATATTTCTTTGGCTTTAACTGGTTAGCTTAGCATAAAGCCTGGACACAGAGGAAGATGGAGGTGTAGTTGGTTATTTAAACAGATTTAATTTGAGAGAAGGTTTTTAATTACAGATGAGTGTTTGAAGTGTCTTAATAGAATGAGTACTCACCGCTCTCTCTCTCTCTCACTCACTGCGGAGCTCGCTCGCCCATTCTGTTGAGGGGGAATTACCATATCTGAGAGGACACACACATCAAACACTGGTTATGAAACACAGCTGTGTGTGTGTGTGTGTGTTAGTTACTGAATACATCACTGTGTCTCCATTCATGTCGCTGCTCTTTGTTCACAAATCAATCTGATTGGATCCTCCGTGTGGGGCCTGTGGACCAATCACAGCGGAGGAAAACCAGACTGAGAAAAAACTCTTTTAATATCAAAGTGAAACCAACAAAGAAGAATTATGACACAAAATAAAACACATAACAGGAGGTTTAATAACTAAACAACATTTTATTATCTGTACAAGCAGCTAGTTAGCTTAGCTTAGCATAAAGACTGGAAACGGAGGGAAACTGCTAGCGTGGTTTTCAGTGTGCTCGTGGTCCTCATGAAGTAGACCAGTATGTCTCAGTGTTCTCATGGTCCTCATGAAGTAGACCAGTATGTCTCAGTGTTCTCATAGTCCTCATGAAGTAGACCAGTATGTCTCAGTGTTCTCGTGGTCCTCATGAAGTAGACCAGTATGTCTCAGTGTTCTCATGGTCCTCATGAAGTAGACCAGTATGTCTCAGTGTTCTCGTGGTCCTCATGAAGTAGACCAGTATGTCTCAGTGTTCTCGTGGTCCTCATGAAGTAGACCAGTATGTCTCAGTGTTCTCGTGGTCCTCATGAAGTAGACCAGTATGTCTCAGTGTTCTCGTGGTCCTCATGAAGTAGACCAGTATGTCTCAGTGTTCTCGTGGTCCTCATGAAGTAGACCAGTATGTCTCAGTGTTCTCATAGTCCTCATGAAGTAGACCAGTATGTCTCAGTGTTCTTGTGGTCCTCATGAAGTAGACCAGTATGTCTCAGTGTTCTCATAGTCCTCATGAAGTAGACCAGTATGTCTTAGTGTTCTCATAGTCCTCATGAAGTAGACCAGTATGTCTCAGTGTTCTCATGGTCCTCATGAAGTAGACCAGTATGTCTCAGTGTTCTCATGGTCCTCATGAAGTAGACCAGTATGTCTCAGTGTTCTCATAGTCCTCATGAAGTAGACCAGTATGTCTTAGTGTTCTCGTGGTCCTCATGAAGTAGACCAGTATGTCTCAGTGTTCTCGTGGTCCTCATGAAGTAGACCAGTATGTCTCAGTGTTCTCGTGGTCCTCATGAAGTAGACCAGTATGTCTCAGTGTTCTTGTGGTCCTCATGAAGTAGACCAGTATGTCTCAGTGTTCTCGTGGTCCTCATGAAGTAGACCAGTATGTCTCAGTGTTCTCGTGGTCCTCATGAAGTAGACCAGTATGTCTCAGTGTTCTCGTGGTCCTCATGAAGTAGACCAGTATGTCTCAGTGTTCTCGTGGTCCTCATGAAGTAGACCAGTATGTCTCAGTGTTCTCATAGTCCTCATGAAGTAGACCAGTATGTCTCAGTGTTCTCGTGGTCCTCATGAAGTAGACCAGTATGTCTCAGTGTTCTCGTGGTCCTCATGAAGTAGACCAGTATGTCTCAGTGTTCTCATGGTCCTCATGAAGTAGACCAGTATGTCTCAGTGTTCTCGTGGTCCTCATGAAGTAGACCAGTATGTCTCAGTGTTCTCGTGGTCCTCATGAAGTAGACCAGTATGTCTCAGTGTTCTCATGGTCCTCATGAAGTAGACCAGTATGTCTCAGTGTTCTCGTGGTCCTCATGAAGTAGACCAGTATGTCTCAGTGTTCTCATAGTCCTCATGAAGTAGACCAGTATGTCTCAGTGTTCTCATAGTCCTCATGAAGTAGACCAGTATGTCTTAGTGTTCTCGTGGTCCTCATGAAGTAGACCAGTATGTCTCAGTGTTCTCATAGTCCTCATGAAGTAGACCAGTATGTCTCAGTGTTCTCATAGTCCTCATGAAGTAGACCAGTATGTCTCAGTGTTCTCGTGGTCCTCATGAAGTAGACCAGTATGTCTCAGTGTTCTCGTGGTCCTCATGAAGTAGACCAGTATGTCTCAGTGTTCTCATAGTCCTCATGAAGTAGACCAGTATGTCTCAGTGTTCTCATAGTCCTCATGAAGTAGACCAGTATGTCTCAGTGTTCTCATAGTCCTCATGAAGTAGACCAGTATGTCTCAGTGTTCTCATAGTCCTCATGAAGTAGACCAGTATGTCTCAGTGTTCTCATAGTCCTCATGAAGTAGACCAGTATGTCTCAGTGTTCTCATGGTCCTCATGAAGTAGACCAGTATGTCTCAGTGTTCTCGTGGTCCTCATGAAGTAGACCAGTATGTCTCAGTGTTCTCATAGTCCTCATGAAGTAGACCAGTATGTCTCAGTGTTCTCATAGTCCTCATGAAGTAGACCAGTATGTCTCAGTGTTCTCATAGTCCTCATGAAGTAGACCAGTATGTCTCAGTGTTCTCATGGTCCTCATGAAGTAGACCAGTATGTCTCAGTGTTCTCATGGTCCTCATGAAGTAGACCAGTATGTCTTAGTGTTCTCATAGTCCTCATGAAGTAGACCAGTATGTCTCAGTGTTCTCGTGGTCCTCATGAAGTAGACCAGTATGTCTCAGTGTTCTCGTGGTCCTCATGAAGTAGACCAGTATGTCTCAGTGTTCTCATAGTCCTCATGAAGTAGACCAGTATGTCTCAGTGTTCTCGTGGTCCTCATGAAGTAGACCAGTATGTCTTAGTGTTCTCATAGTCCTCATGAAGTAGACCAGTATGTCTCAGTGTTCTCGTGGTCCTCATGAAGTAGACCAGTATGTCTCAGTGTTCTCATGGTCCTCATGAAGTAGACCAGTATGTCTTAGTGTTCTCATGGTCCTCATGAAGTAGACCAGTATGTCTTAGTGTTCTCATGGTCCTCATGAAGTAGACCAGTATGTCTCAGTGTTCTCATAGTCCTCATGAAGTAGACCAGTATGTCTCAGTGTTCTCGTGGTCCTCATGAAGTAGACCAGTATGTCTTAGTGTTCTCATAGTCCTCATGAAGTAGACCAGTATGTCTCAGTGTTCTCGTGGTCCTCATGAAGTAGACCAGTATGTCTCAGTGTTCTCATAGTCCTCATGAAGTAGACCAGTATGTCTCAGTGTGCTCGTGGTCCTCATGAAGTAGACCAGTATGTCTCAGTGTTCTCGTGGTCCTCATGAAGTAGACCAGTATGTCTCAGTGTTCTCATAGTCCTCATGAAGTAGACCAGTATGTCTCAGTGTTCTCGTGGTCCTCATGAAGTAGACCAGTATGTCTCAGTGTTCTCATGGTCCTCATGAAGTAGACCAGTATGTCTCAGTGTTCTCATAGTCCTCATGAAGTAGACCAGTATGTCTCAGTGTTCTCATGGTCCTCATGAAGTAGACCAGTATGTCTTAGTGTTCTCATAGTCCTCATGAAGTAGACCAGTATGTCTCAGTGTTCTCGTGGTCCTCATGAAGTAGACCAGTATGTCTCAGTGTTCTCATGGTCCTCATGAAGTAGACCAGTATGTCTCAGTGTTCTCGTGGTCCTCATGAAGTAGACCAGTATGTCTTAGTGTTCTCATGGTCCTCATGAAGTAGACCAGTATGTCTCAGTGTTCTCATAGTCCTCATGAAGTAGACCAGTATGTCTCAGTGTGCTCATGGTCCTCATGAAGTAGACCAGTATGTCTCAGTGTTCTCATGGTCCTCATGAAGTAGACCAGTATGTCTCAGTGTTCTCATAGTCCTCATGAAGTAGACCAGTATGTCTCAGTGTTCTCGTGGTCCTCATGAAGTAGACCAGTATGTCTTAGTGTTCTCATGGTCCTCATGAAGTAGACCAGTATGTCTCAGTGTTCTCGTGGTCCTCATGAAGTAGACCAGTATGTCTTAGTGTTCTCATAGTCCTCATGAAGTAGACCAGTATGTCTCAGTGTTCTCGTGGTCCTCATGAAGTAGACCAGTATGTCTTAGTGTTCTCATGGTCCTCATGAAGTAGACCAGTATGTCTCAGTGTTCTCGTGGTCCTCATGAAGAGGTCCAAGTTCAGTCCACTTCTGAGGTGTCTCCACAACGTGGTCCAGTAGGTCCGGTCTCTACTGGTCTTGAAGAGGTTTAAACCAAAGCCATCAGACAGACATCAGACAGGTGAAATAACTGATATTTGAGTGTTAAAGACATTAAATCGGACACATCTGCCTCTCTTATTAAAACACCTGTATCTAGTACTGTGTGTGTGTGTCAACACTCACCTGTGTCAGGCGTCCAATGGGCTGTCAGTGCTGCTGCAGGAGGGCGGTCCTCTCCTCCAGCAGCCAATGAGCTGCGATCCTGCTGGCGTAGATCACGTAGGACCAGGACAAGACCACCACAGCCAGCAACACCTGAGGGACAGAAGAATATTAACAATAACTATAATACATTAACATTATTAACAATAGTTATAGTTAGAAGAAGACAGTGATGAAGACACGTCAGTCCTTCACGGTTCACTGACTCTGAAGTATTAGTATCATGAAACAGTATTATACTGCTCACTTCACCTCATATTTATACAACAGTACACATAATCTGTGGTATTTATACAGCTAATCACCCACTAACAACCAACAGTGGATGAAGTACACAGATATTTTGTGGTAATACTACAGTGTAGACATACTCTGTTACAAGTAAAAGTCTAGCTCACTAGCTAGCCCCTAGCTGCTCACTAGTTAGCCCCTAGCTGCTCACTAGCTAGCCCCTAGCTGCTCACTAGATAGCTCTTAGCTGTTTACTAGCTAGCCCCTAGCTGCTCACTAGCTAGCCCTTAGCTGTTTACTAGCTAGCCCCTAGCTGCTCACTAGCTAACTCTTAGCTGTTTACTAGCTAGCCCCTAGCTGCTCACTAGCTAGCCCTTAGCTGTTTACTAGCTAGCCCCTAGCTGCTCACTAGATAGCTCTTAGCTGTTTACTAGCTAGCCCCTAGCTGCTCACTAGCTAGCCCCTAGCTGCTCACTAGATAGCTCTTAGCTGTTTACTAGCTAGCCCCTAGCTGCTCACCTGCTAGCTGTAGCTGCTATCTTAACCGGATATCTTTCCGGTAAGTGAGAACACCGTCTACCGGAGAACATGTAACGTTAGTACCACAGAGTAGATTCCGTTCAGGTCCCGTCTGCTGAAGGTCTCCATTGTCTTATTTAACCCGCTGTGACACCGCCGGTAATCGGTTTAGTTTGGTTTGTTTACAGACTTATCCTGGCTGCTTTATTTCTTCTTCTCTGGTTCTTAAAGGCGGGTTGTAGCCGCAGGTTGAAGCGCTCTACCGCCACCTGGAGCATCGGAGAGTCACTACAACACATTCAGTTTAACATATTATATGTGATGAGGTTTAAAATGAAACATGTGAACTAATAAATAAATATTATCAACAATAATACCAATACATTAACATTATTAACAATAGTACACTATATAAATACAACATTTACATTTAAATTATATTTAAATGATGTATTTGTTGTAATAAACACTGTCAGACATCCTGATCCACACTCCGTACCAGTTGGTGGCGGTAATGCACCAATCCATTGTTTGCCAATAGACCTCAAAGAAGAAGAAACTAAAAAGAAAAAAAAAATCCAATGTTTCATGTCCCATAATGCACCGCGGCACCCCTGTCTCTCCAGCTGTATAGCTTCGGTTCGGGCGACAAACAGCCGACACAAATGTCCCCGTTTCTACCGGGAGTTTCGGTCTGAACGGTGTGTGAGACCCGGATGTCGCTCACGGTGCGGAGCTCTGGCCGCAGGAGGAGGAGAAAAGACCCGGATGAGAAGCTCCCGGAGTCGACTTCTTCTGCTGCTCAGGTACGGAAAGCTAACCGCGTTAGCATGCTAACAGAAGCTAACGAGCTTTGACCAAGGAATCCTTTTATTGTTTTATTACCGATCTCCGTGACTTACCACGTGACCGAGTACCGGGAGGAGGAGGGGGGGGGGGGATTTAAAACAACGTGTTTTAAAACAAGCGGAATTACATTTGAGCTGCTGGGTCTCTAAATGCTACAGAGCTAACAGAGTGCTAGCATGCTAGTCCAGCTAGCTACCAGTCTCTCGTGAGTCATCGTGAAGAAGAATCCTAAAAACACTGAAGTGAAAGTAGGAAACCTGACTCTGTAAACATGGAGGATGCTAACTAGCTTAGCATTATGTTAGCTTGTTTTGCTGCACCAGCTAGCTGATGATATGCGGTCAGAAGAACATAACTCGTGTCTTTGTGTTTAATAACCACTGATGACCACTTCCTGTCCTGTGTTCAGGTGATGGCGCCCACGAGGATGAAGCTGCGAGTGCGTCGCCGTGACAACGCAGCAGCAGCAGCGGGAGGCGACCAACCGGAGGAGGAAGAAGAAGAAGAGGGGAGGAGCCGAGAGAGCGGCGGTCGCAGGAGGAGGAAGACAACCGCCAGCACCACCTCGACCACAGCAGCTGCTGCTGACGCCTCCTGGTCTCCTCCTCCTCCTCCCTCCTCCTCGGCGAGAGTGGTGATGGCGGCGGAGGAGGCATCACCGGACTCAAAGTGCCCGATCTGCCTGGACCGCTTCAACAACCTGGCGTACCTGGACCGCTGCCTGCACCGGTTCTGCTTCCCGTGCATCCAGGAGTGGTCGCACAACAAGGCAGAGTGTCCGCTCTGCAAGCAGCCGTTCGCCTCCATCCTGCACTCGGTGCGCGCCGAGGACGACTTCAAGGAGTACACGCTGCGGCCGCCGCCCGCCAACAGCAGCGTTGCCGCCACCGTGGCGATGGTGGCAGCGATGGCGTCGGCGGCGCGGAGCGACCACCAGATGAGGCTGATGCTGAGGAGGCACAGAGGGGGGGAGGCGACGACGAGGAGGCGGAGGAGGGGGGAGAGAGGAGGAGGTCGGAGGTCGGGGGTGTGGGAGTGGTATCTGGACTCTCCTCCTCTCACGCTCCCTCCTCTTCCTCATCCCGCCGTCTCTCCTGTTGTGGCAGAAGACAGCGAGGAGGGGGAGGAGCTGGGGGAGCAGAGGATGAGGGGAGGAGCCGACATGGCGGAGCGCGGTGTGATATTTGAGGGGCTGACTGGACTCGGCGGTGCGGTGGCACCCGCGGCGCCCAACGACCGGGCGTCACGGCGGCTGATGACTCGCTTGGTGGCAAGGCGGAGGCTGCAGCGAGAAGGCGGAACAGTGCGGCGGCTGAGGGAGCGAGAGACGGTGGCCTTCCGCCGCGCTCTCTACCGGAACGGCATACGGGTCCGCGGCGTCCCCGGGGTCAACGGTAACCAGCAGCAGCGTGACATCACAGCAGAGAGTTTCCGCCGTAACCCCACCCACCTGAACAGGCTCCGCCCCTGGCTGCGACGGGAGCTCACGGTGCTGTACGGCGCGCACGGCTCGCTGGTCGACATCGTCCAGCGCATCATCATGGCGCGGGTCGCTCGCCACGGCCTGGAGGACACGCCAACCATAGAAGAAGAGCTGCGACAGTTCCTGTTGGCACGCACCGACCACTTCCTGCACGAGCTGGTCAGCTTCGCCCGCTCGCCGCTCGGCCTGGAGACCTACGACCTGCAGGCGGCGTACGAGCCGCCGGACGCCGCCATGGAGCTGGACGGCACGAGCAGCCCCTCCGACGGCAGCTCCGTCATCGCCATATCGGAGGGCGAGGAAGAGGAGAGGCCGGCGGGAGGAAGATCTGAGGAGGAGAGGCTGCTGGCGATGGCAGGCGGCACTCACGACGACGTCATCCAATCAGGAAGCTGCCTCAGCTTGGCGGTCTGGGACGACGAGACCCCCGGCCCCTCCTACTCCACCGCCGAGCCGTCGTGTTCGCTCGCCTCCCCGCCGTTCGGCCACGCCCCTCGGGAGGCAGCCAATGGGGAGGGAGGAGAGAAGGAGGAGGAAGAGTGTCTGATCGTCGGGTACAAGAAGCCGATAGCGGAGCGGACTCCTGAGCTGGTGCAGCTCTCCTCCGACACCGAGGAAGAGGAGGAGGAGGAGGAGAAGAAGAAGAAAAAGGAGGCCACGACAGAGGAGCTTCCTCCCCTCCCCCCCTCCACCCCTACCCTCTCTTACTTACCCACAATCCCTCCCTCCACGTCGGGCGCGTACGGCGACGAGCCTAAGGAGAAAGACGGCGAGCCTCGTGCACGCTCGTGGTCGGGCAGCTCCGGAGGAAGCAGGAACTCTGTGTGCGCTCTGAGCCCGGCAGCGCCCGGAGATGGGAAGTCTGGCAGCGAGGCGGCAAGGGAGAAGAAGAGGAAGACGGGCCGGGAGAGGAGGAAGAGCGGCACCCTGTACAACCCCAACCGCTCCATTTATCCCGCCATGATGCGTCACCGCTCGCGCTCCTCCTCGCCGTTTCGCTCCAGCGTCGGCTCTGGCTCGCCCGACTCCACCTGGGAGTACCACTGTTCCCAGGTGTCTCCTCTCACCTCTGTCTCCTCGCCCTCCCATTGCTCCTCCTCTTCCTCTTCCTCTTCCTCCTCCTCACCCTTCTGCACCTCCTCCCCACCACCGCCGGCGGCAATGCCTTCGCTCTCCCCCGGCGACCACGTGGAGAAACCCGGGGGGAAGAGGAAGTACAAGAGCCGCCACCTGGACAGCGATGACAAGGACCCCACCTGGAGGCCGAGCAGCGGGGAGAAGGAAGGGGGGAGGAGGAAGGGGAGGAGGAGAGAGAGGAAGAGGAGCGGGGGAGAGAGGTGAGGATACACTTCCGGTTTCTGTTTTTTTTAAATGTGTCTTGTCCGTGATGTAAACGTCCTTGTTTCCTGTTTCCGTCCTCGAGGAGGAGCAGAGCGGACCGGAGCCCCAGTGTTGAGATCATCTACGAGGGCACCGTCTCCCCCAACGCCTCGCAACCCCCCGCCCACAAGCGCCGCAGGAGACGCCAGCGCAAGACGCAACAACACAGCAGGTACGGACGCGGTCTCGCAGTAAATAAAGACGTCTTCAGAATGTCTTTTAACTTGTCTTGTTCTCTCTCAGCTCTCCGGTCATCATCACCCTCGACAGCGACAGCAGCCTCAACGAGGACGACGACGACGACAGCAGCAGTCCAATCAGCAGCCAGCAGACCGTCGACTTCTCGGACCTCCCTCCTCTCCCGTCGGTGCGTTCGGACGGAGTGGGCGGAGCCCTGGGCGCGGAGATCGGCGAGCTGCCCGTCGACATCCTGGACCGAGGGTCCGAAGGGTCGGAGGTGGCGGCGGGTCCCATCGCCGTCGATAACAGCGACGACAGCGTGGACGTGGAGAACGTGGAGGAGAGCGGCCTGCTGCTGGGGTCGGAAGATGATGATGATGATGATGATGAAGGACCAATGGGAGCCACTTCTGATAATCAGAGAGGATCGAATACGATTTGCAAAAGAGACCTCGCGTTGTCGTCCTCTGACAGCCGTCTCCTAGCATCCATCCTCAATGACCTGAAGGGAATCGGCCCGCCGGCTAAACGGAAACCACCCGTTAACTTTGACGACGACGTCACCGAAGCTCACTCGAACCGGGGCGTCTGGTTGGCCGAGACGAGACCTCTGCCCGATGTCGTGGACCAGAATCGAGGGTTTGAGTTGCCGCGGTGCCTCTCTTCCATCCGGCCGCCGCCGCCTCCTCTCGAACGTCTGAAGGAGGTGAAGGACGTCCCTCCTCTCCTGAAGCAGGCGAGTCCCGTGAGGTCGTACAACAGGAACACGCCGCCGCCATTAAAGCACAAAGACGCCGGGAGTCCGCACCTGTCGCCCGTATCTCCCGTTAACCCGCTCTCACCCCGCGCCGCTTATGACCCACTAAGTATAAATTCTCACGTTGACCTCAATTCAAATCCCGTTGACTCCCGTGCTGAAGACGACCCTCCCGTGTCGACGCTGAAGAGACATTTAGCCAATGACGTGCAGGCTTCCTGTCATTTAGCACCCGTTGACTCCCATTCAACGGCTCCTTCTGAAGCCGAAGCTGTCGGCATTGATTCCACGAGTCACAAACGTCCCGCTGATACCCGTTGTTCTTTTTCTTCTGGTTCAGAAAACAGATCCACAAGTGCTGATCGCTTTCTACATCTGCAGTTAAATTCTTCTTCAAAGTCACATTCCGTTGACTTGCATCCTGTGAATTCCTTACCTGCCATTGATTTCCATTCGGCCAAGACTGGCTGGTCCAATGAGAAGCCGGCTCACACTGACTCTACTTCCAGAGATTGCAGGGACAAGACTGATTGGACAAATTCCTGTCTGGTAGCACCCGTTGACCACCATCCTTCCAGCGGTGTTTCTACTGAAGGCTCACGGGCAGCTGGGCGTGTTTTCTCAGGAGTCAACCGTTACGACACGTCGCCTCCTGCTTTTGTTTCATCCCTTGATTTCAGGAATCACAATCATCCCTCCTCACCCATTGACTCCCACTCTTTCAGCAAGAGAGAGGGGCTTTCACGCTTTAGCGGTAGTTCAGTGCCAACAGCAGCTCCCAGGTTGTCACCCATTGACGTGCATCCTAGTCCCAAATCTACTGTTGACCTCCACTCTTTCAGTGCAGCTCCAGAAGGACTGACGGACAACAAGGCCTCATCGTTAGTGAATCATGGGGAGAGATTGCCTTACGCTCCCCTGCCACCCATTGATTTGCATTCTACAAGTCCTGTGCCACCTGCTAGCTTACATTCTTCTAGCTCCGTCAGCACCACGATTGATAACCACTTGAACCACACAGCCTTATCCTCCGCTACCGTTGACTCCCACTCAAAACTCCACCTCACTGACTCCCGTTTAAAACCTCGCAACCACTTTGACCCCAGATCCGATCCACAGTTCCCCATTGACGACCACTCAAAACGCCGTTTCCCCGTTGAACCTCGGCGCCCCGATGACTCTCATCCAAACAACTCTCAGAGAGACTTTCAGCTCCCAGCAGACAATCACACCACGTCTTCCCCCGAGTCTGAAGAGAACCAGTGGAACTCAAACAGCTCCGTTGACGAACGCTCAGACTCTCGGTCGCCCGTTGACGAACACTCGGCCGACAGCGTCTGGAACACACACACACACTCGGCCACGTAGGACGGACACACACACACACACACACACACACACACACACACACACAGGACTTAAGAACTGCTGATTTTTACTTCTGTTTCTAAGATGAATTGTGTTGATTTGAAATGTTCATAAAGATGTTTGATGCTGTTTGTACGTAAGGAACAAAATTTAAATGATTATTTTCAAATGTGACTTCTTTCTTTTTTTGATATAAATATATATGATGTCACCACTTCTGAATTATTTTAATTGGAACATAATCAGATTTTGTGAAATTGTTTTTAAATTAAGTTTCAAACTGCCATTTGTGTGTTTGTGTAGTTTAGGAATTAAAAATGAAAAGCTAGTTTTACGTTTCATGGTCATAATAATAGTTATTGACGATTGGACCCAGCTGATCGATAAGCCCCTCCCACCTCAAAGTAACATAAGCCCCGCCTCCTGTCTGTCAATCAGTTGTAGTCTGAAATAAAACAGAAATTCAAGTAAAAGTGATTTGAATATAAAGTTATCAAATGGAATAATTAATGAATTCGTCAACAAGAAATGTGATGATTCATGAATCACAAAACAAACAGTTGTTATTCTTTAAAATAATAAAGAATATTTTCTGTTTTTTTATACCAAATAATTAATTGTTAATTGAGAAAAGAATCAGTTCATTATATTAAAATCACGTATTAACACAGTTCTGGACAATCATTTACCAATATTTATAACAAAACATTAGTTTATTAAACATTAATAAAGCCTTTATAATGACGTTTCTACCATGTGACCATCTACAGCTGATCAAAAAGAATAAATGTATTAAATCAGTCTGAAGATCACTTTACTAACCAGAGCTGGTAGCTGCAGTGTGTGTTACTCACCACCAGGTGGAGCCATCAGCTGGGTTTTACTCCATCACTCTATTTTCCTTCTATTCTTCCTCCTCCGTGTCCTTCACGTTCTGCTTCCTCTTCCTCAGAAGACAAACTAAGAAGGATAATGGGTCTCAAGGGACAGACGGAGAGACGCACTAATTAAGACTATCAGGGTTCGATTACACGGCTGTTAGACACACTCACACACACACACACACAGTCCTGACTCCGGTCAAAGTAAGAAGGACGACGGAGAAGATCAGAAAGAACAAAACAAAACCAAAAAAAACTGACCCGAGACATTCAGTCCTCCATGACCTCTGACCTCCGATCTTTGTGACGGCGTCTGAGACACAAAACAAACAGACAAACTGAGACACTGGATCCCTGTAAGAGCTCGCAAAACAAGACAAACTGAGACAAAACAAGACAAACTGAGACAAACAGACATTTACTGGACCAACATAACTTTACAGTGGACTTAATGAGGATCGAAAGAAAACGTCCCGACCTGAAGAACTTCTCTATGTCCACAGTGAAACTGAGCGTCCTGATCGACCGTTATCAATAAAGTTATAGTGAAGACATTTAATTTGAACAGAGACAAAAAGGAAGCGTGACGGACGAAAAGGAAGAAAAGTGAGAGTACTGGGTTCGCTGTTGTTCTACTGAGTTAGCTTCAATGCTAATGTTACTGGTTAGTCATTGTGCTACCTGGTTAGCCCTTATGCTAATGTTACTGGGTTAGCCTTTGTGCTAACGTGTCTTCGTTAGCCTTAGTGCTAACATGTCTTCGTTAGCCTTAGTGCTAACGTGTCTTCGTTAGCCTTAGTGCTAACGTGTCTTCGTTAGCCTTTGCGCTACTACGTAGAAAGAACTACGTAGTATAGAAGTTTTAATCATGCGATCATTATTAATTCATTATTGGAAACTTACATTTATGTTTATTATGTTTACATGTCGGCAGATTTCATATTCTTTCTGTTCAGCTGAGCCACCGTGTTCCCAATGTGACCGATTCAACACCGTCTGTATCTTCACAATACAAATTATAATTTGTGATTTAATTAATAATAATACAGAATGGAGCATGAAATGAAGCGTAGCTGAGTTTCATGTTTGTTGATTCAATAAAAACCTTTATTTACACATTTATGACACAAACATCAATCAATGACGTCTCAGCTGTTTGTGTCAAAATTTATGGTTGAATCCCCCCCCCCCCGCCCCCGAACTCTGGCGCTCTCTCAGGCCACGCCCACATTCTAGAACACTGGTGGTGGGCCATTGTTAGCGCTGTTGCCAGGCAACACGGCGCACCGTCGTCAGGGACAACCAGTCTTTCTCTCTCCTCTGATAGCAACACACACACACACACACACACACACACACACACACACACACACACACTGACACACAAACACACACACTGACACACACACACACACACACAGACACACACTCACACAAACACACACAGACACACACACACACACACACACACAAACACACACACACTGACACACAAACACACACACTGACACACACACACACACACACAGACACACACTCACACAAACACACACACACTCACAGACACACACAATGACACACACACACACACAGACACACACTGACACACACAAACACACACAGACACACAGACACACACAATGACACACACACACACACAGACACACTGACACACACAAACACACACACACAGACACACACACACACACAGCTTCCATCTTGTGGCGGCGCATTTTCACACAAACACACAAAAACATATTGTTCATCTTCATGCCTGCTCTCTCCGTCTCACTCACACACACACACACACACACACACACACACACACACACACACACACACACACACACACACACACACACACACACACACACACTGTGTTGTGTGATGCAATCACCTGACATCCATATATTCCTCCACACACACACACACACACAGCTAATCTTTGAAATGCTTTATTATAATTCAGCACATGAGGAGGTCACATGACACACGAGGAGGAGGACAGACACACAAAACAAACGTCCTCTCCTCCGTCTCACGACGTTCTCACGGAGACGCAGGGGAACGTTTTCCTCGTGATACTCGAAACATAAAAGGAACCCAATAAAGATAGATTCATTATTTCCAACACGTCTGTGAGACACAATGAGGAGTCGTGGTTAGGGTTCATCTTCTGGGGAACATGAATGGTATAGTGAGGTACGCCTCATATCCACCGCATGGTTCAACTCGTCCATCAAATTCAGAATGTATCTTCTTGGTAGTCAATATTTACATTTCTCCAAATCCACGATCCAATTTAAACATTACTTTTTAGCACTAGTGTACGGAGTAGTATTCGTAGTGTACGGTGTAGTATACATGTGTATAACGTAGTGTACTTAGTGTACGTCTTAGTTTATGTAGTGTACGTCGTAGTGTATATAGTGTACAGCGTAGTGTAGGGAGTGTACTTGGTACACGTAGTTTACGGCTTAGTTTAAATAGCATACGTGTAGTTTACGTAGTGTGCAGCGTAGTATACATGTGTACAGTGTAGTGTACATAGTGTACGGCGTAGTGTATGTAGTGCACAGTGTAGTTTACGTAGTGTAGGTAGAGTACTTAGTGAATGTAGTGTAAACCGTAGTGTACTTAGTATACATAGTGTACTTAGTATACGTAGTGTACGTTGTAGTATACATAGTGTGCGGCGTAGTGTACATGTGTAGAGTGTAGTGTACTTAGTGTACGGTGTAGTATCGGTAGTGCAGTTAGTATACGTGGTGTACGGCGTAGTGTATGTAGTACACTAAGTGTACGTAGTGTACTTATTGTACGGCTTAGTTTAAGTAGTGTACGGTGTAGTGTACGTAGTGTACTTATTGTACGGCTTAGTTTAAGTAGTGTACGGTGTAGTGTACATAGTGTACTTATTGTACGGCTTAGTTTAAGTAGTATGCTTAGTGTATGGCTTAGTTTAACATCCTCATCAAAGCTGATGGAAATCTGGAGAAAGTCTTGAATAAAAATATATTTTTTAACCCACAACTTTTGATCAGTTTGACAGAAATAAACTGATTTCAGTTTGTCATTTAAAAGTGTGCTTGATCTATTGATGAAGTCTTTAGTTCATATATCACGAGAAGCTCTGAGGAACGTTGTGCTAAATGTAGACTGAATGTCTTTGTTTGGGTTTAAAGAGGTATCACAGAAGAACTGGACCCACAGACGAGTTGGAAATGTGTGAAATGTTCTGATTCAATCTCGTTTCGGTTCGGTTCCTCTTAGTCCCGGAGGTCTTCCCAGAAGGTCCAAAAGGTTCCCTGTGAGTTCCCCACTCTGCATCTAAACTGCAGGTGGATCCTCCTGTTTCCTGTTGGGTCACCATGTGGTACAATCAAAAAAGAAACTGGTTCTGAACTCTCTTTGAGGTCCTGGTGCGGGTTTGACTGATAACGTACTTAATTAATCGGAACGTTTCGGGACTGGATGTGCCAATTAAAGAGCCAATATTCAAAGAGAAACTCCACCCAAAAATGTTTTTTAATCACAATTACAAACCTTCCACTGCCATAATATACAAAAATACAACAAAGTGAGTTTTTCCAGTCTGTTTTAAATTCATATAAAACTGCGCCCTGAGAACTTTCCATTGAAATCCAGACGAATGATAAAACTGTTTAAGTGCTTCTTTACACAGAGTAGACATTAGTAACTAAAGAAACCAGGTTCCATGAGAAAAGGGGGGTCAGCTCTGGACCTTCTAGAGAGTTAAGAAGCAGATCAAGTCGCACCAGCACGAACAAAAACAAAATCCATCAAGGTGTCTTTTAAGTTCTTGAGGAGGAGGTAGACAGAAGAGACAGATAACAGTGATGTGGTAATTGTAGTCCTACTGTGGTGAAGTTGTAGTCCTTAATAACAGTCCTGGATCACTTCCTGCTGAGGTTTGTACTCCCTCTTGGGTAAAGTTATTTTCCATTTGAGGTCAACTTGTCGTCCGGTTTTGGTTTCTGTGGTGAAACAACAGAGGTCTGAACTTGAGGCCTGAATCTTCCTGGTTTGGCTACGATGGGGGAGGAGGAGGAAGGAAAGGAAGGAAGGAGGAGACAGATTTGATCACAGATGGTGAAGGTTGTACGGCGTTTAGGTGGTATAGGATGGATGGAGGAGGTGGAAATATAATAATTACAGAGTGGATCGTGAGAGATTTGGTTTCAATTTGGGTTTAGTCACTTTGAACGATGGGCTTTTGTTGACGCCAGAAGTCTATTTGTGTTTGGTTTTCAGTCACTTTCTGTATAATTCCCACTTTTTGGGCTTTAATTTTACCGGTGCCGATTCATTAAAACATGCCCTGATCATCTAAGGCTCGGACGTATCCGATATGTCGTGAACATTAAGGGCTTTGTGGTGCTGAACAGTATGTTGAATTGCAAAAGTTTTGGCACCGTTTCCTATCTTTATTTCTGACTTCTTCAAGGGGAGACTTGGAAAAAACAACGAGATAACTTTCAATGGCGAGAACGTTGATTGAATTCGGCGATCCTGTAACCTTCAATGGGATCTATCGAGGCTACGATACGCTTCATCAGGTAAACATCACGTGGTTATTTATGCTCATTCCTGCAGCTCTCTATTGGCTAGCTGTCGCTTACTATCCCCCCTACTAAACTGTGATTGGTCGGTTTATAATCCCACCCTGCTAGCTGTAGCTTGTGATGCTAACATGAACGAATATTTTCTGTCGACAACCTGTGTGCATCTATTTAAGATATGAGTATTAAATGTAACTGCAAAAAAACGTAAAACTGTGACATCATCTCGCCAAATTCTGAACGGCCGATTCATGTTGCCTGTGACCAAAGTGCCCCCCCCCCCCCTCTCTGCCTCTGTCCTCCTAGCTGGTTCCCAGTGGAGGTGGGATTTGTAGTCTTAAATTCGTCATCCACACAGTATGAAAAAGTATTGTAATCCTCGTTGCAAAAGCACCTTGTTCAAATCCAGAGGTTGTAGTCCTGGATTTGTAGTCCATATGTGAGTGACTTCCTGTTCGTCCTCTAGCTGCGACTCTGTTGGTGGAGGTGGAGGCTAGAAGAACCAACGAAACGCTTCGCCGGTCGGTACGGACGGCGGCCGCTAAAATAAGAGACAAAAAAAAGACGTATATAAAGAAAAATACACAAAATATACTTTTCCCGCTCCCTCTCACGGATGTACTCAGCTAAAAGTAAAAAAGAATCTGTCAATATTTGAGTGTTTAAGTGGACGTTTACCACCCTGGATCACCCAAAGGGTTCATCCTCTGGGAGCCACGAATTTGAAGTAATTTGAGTACAAAATTGAGAGTGGAGCAGATTGAAAGTCTAAAAATGACATCCATCCAGACAAATCATTCACACCTACAGGCGGTTCACAGTCTGTGGCTGACCTACACTATGTCATGGTTCATCCTCTGAGGAAAATAATACATCATCGAACAATAACATATTAAATACATGAAATTGTTAAAGTAGAATTTGGGATTTAAATGTGAGGATTGTGTTCAATGAGTCTTTTTACAACATCTCACTCTGTTCACATTAATAAATATCCACCATAGACGTCTATCAGAAGTGGACGTAGTCGCTGTGACGTCAAGAATTGATCTGTGGACGTTTTGAAGTCTCAAGCTCGGCTTTTCGGCTTTTCTGATGGATCCCGAGGCGTTGCTAGGACAGTTATATAATCCCTCCCTGTTCTGGGTTCGACACCGGGGCCTCTTACCAGTTGGACGAAACCCTAGAAAACCTCTAAAAGAGAGGCGTCCAGGCTTTTGAACCTCCTCAGCTGGTCCCTTTAACCTGAAGGATCAGTGTCTCTACTCTGAGCTACTCACTCTATCTCAGCTCCCTCTTCACCACAACGATCCGGTACAACGTCTTCATCACAGCTGACGCTGAACCGAACCACCTGTCCATTTCACGCTCCGACCCTCACTGGTGAACAAGACCCATGAGATACTCCCTCTCTTGGGGCA
>JAVDOI010000251.1:97500-125000 GCA_032191485.1 Leptoclinus maculatus | reverse complement strand
ACGACATTCCGCCACGACATTCCGCCACGACATTACGCCACGACATTCCGCCACCACATTCCGCCACCACATTCCGCCACGACATTCCGCCACGACATTACGCCACGACATTACGCCACGACGTTCCGCCACGACGTTCCGCCACGACGTTCCGCCACGACGTTACGCCACGACGTTACGCCACGACATTACGCCACGACATTCCGCCAAGACATTCCGCCACGACATTACGCCACGACATTACGCCACGACATTACGCCACGACATTCCGCCACGACATTCCGCCACGACATTCCGCCAAGACATTCCGCCACGACATTCCGCCACGACATTCCGCCACGACATTACGCCACGACATTACGCCACGACATTACGCCACGACATTCCGCCACGACATTACGCCACGACATTCCGCCACCACATTCCGCCACCACATTCCGCCACCACATTCCGCCACGACATTCCGCCACGACGTTCCGCCACGACGTTCCGCCACGACGTTCCGCCACGACGTTCCGCCGCGACGTTCCGCCGCGACGTTCCGCCGCGACGTTACGCCACGACGTTACGCCACGACATTACGCCACGACATTCCGCCAAGACATTCCGCCACGACGTTACGCCACGACATTACGCCACGACATTACGCCACGACATTACGCCACGACATTCCGCCACGACATTCCGCCAAGACATTCCGCCACGACATTCCGCCACGACATTCCGCCACGACATTACGCCACGACATTACGCCACGACATTACGCCACGACATTCCGCCACGACATTCCGCCACGACATTCAGCCAAGACATTCCGCCACGACATTCCGCCACGACATTACGCCACGACATTACGCCACGACATTACGCCACGACTTTACGCCACGACATTACGCCACGACATTACGCCACGACATTACGCAACGACGCTACCAAGAAAATCTGCACAACGCTACGCCAAGACATTCCGCCACAAAATTCCGCTAAGACATTCTGCCACGACACGAAGTTAAGTTCTGTTAAAGATACGTTGTTATCACAGCCTTTGTGAATGAGTGTGAAATGTGTGTGTGAGTGTGTGTGTGTGAGTGTGTGTGAGTGTGTGTGTGAAATGTGTGTGTGTGTGAGTGTGTGTGTGAGTGTGTGAGTGTGTGTGAGAGTGTGAGTGTGTGTGAGTGTGAGTGTGTGTGTGTGAGTGTGAGTGTGAGTGTGTGAGTGTGTGTGTGTGTGTGTGTGAGTGTGTGTGTGTGTGTGTGTGTGTGAGTGTGAGTGTGTGTGTGTGTGTGTGTGTGTGTGAGTGTGAGTGTGAGTGTGTGAGTGTGTGAGTATCTGTAGAAGAAAAAAAAATGTGTGCAGCTTCCAGCGGAGGACGAGTGTCTCTGTGATGTGCACGTGTGTGCATGAGTGCAGAGTGTGTGTGTGTGTGTGAGACTCCCCCCCCCACACACACACACTCCCTCGAGGCGTAACTAATTACCCTGTCTGGTCAACCGGGCCGGCGCGAGCTCCGACAGAAGGTCACGGTGGCCACCGGCCGCGAGGGGAAAACGGCTCTCCCACGCGACACATTACCCCCCCCCCCCCTCCTCCTCCTCCTCCCCCCTCAGGCACACTGCACGGATGCTGAGGAGGGAGGAGGAGGAGGGAGGAAGGAGGGAGGAAGGAGGGAGGGAAGGGGGTCAATCAAAAAAGGGAAAAAAAAGCCAGACCCGATAACAACCGATAACGACCGTGAACGCAGCATGAAGCCCGACAGAGAGGAGGAGAAAACCAGAAGATGGACGCCACTGATGCTGCTACTTACCGGGCCCACGAGGAGGAGGAGGAGGAGGAGGAGGAGGAGGAAGAGGGTGATGAGGAGAAGAGGAGGAAGGAGGAGAAGAGGAAGAAGAAGAAGACCGTCTGGGAATTAGCCCGCCACGGATCATGGCTGGCGGGGAAGGAGACAGAGAGAGAGAGAGAGAGAGGGATGGGGGGGGGGGGGGGCAGAGGAGCACCGGGAGGGATTTGTCGGTCTGTCGGTACTGAGGAGGAGGGGGGGAGGGGGAGGGGGATGGGGGGGAACGGATAACGGGGGGCGGATGGATAATCACCTGGGTTTGGCACGAGCGAGCGCGAAGCGAGAGGGAGAGAGGGGGGGAGACCCTGCAGGGGCGGGAAAAAAACACCACCATGGGAAGAAAGAAGGGGGGGGGGTGAATAATGGCGGAGGTTATGAGCGGATACGTGCGTCGTTCTCGCGACAGAGTGAAAGGAGGGAAGTGTGGGGGGGGGGTACACGCCACGCTGGTGTTGATGTAACCGAGAGGTGTGTGTGTGTGTGTGTGTGTGTGGTGTGTATGTGTGTGTGTGTGTGTGTGTCGGCTCGTGCCCTCCGCCGTGTCTCCTGCTGGCGGCGGCGTGCCGAGCGCTGTGTGAGCGCTCTGATTGGTGAGGTGAGATGAAAACAGGAGGCGAGAGACCCTGAAGATGATTGGCTGTCTGAGAGAGAGAGAGAGAGAGGGAGAGGAGAGAGAGGGAAAAGAGAGAGAGAGAGGGAGAGGAGAGAGAGGGAAAAGAGAGAGAGAGAAGAGGAGAGAGAGGGAAAAGAGAGAGAGAGAAGAGGAGAGAGAGGGAAAAGAGAGAGAGAGAGAAGAGGAGAGAGAGGGAAAAGAGAGAGAGAGAAGAGGAGAGAGAGGGAAAAGAGAGAGAGAGAGAAGAGGAGAGAGAGGGAAAAGAGAGAGAGAGAAGAGGAGAGAGAGGGAAAAGAGAGAGAGAAGAGGAGAGAGAGAAAAAGTGAGGGAGGGAGAGGGAGAGGGAAAAAGAGAGAGAGAGAGAGAAGAGGAGAGAGGGAAAAAGAGAGAGAGAGAGAGAGAGAGAGAGGGAAAAAGAGAGAGAGATAGAAAGGGAGAGGAGAGAGAGAGAGACAGACAGAAAGGGAGAGGAGAGAGAGAGACAGAAAGAGAGAGAGAGACAGACAGAAAGGGAGAGGAGAGAGAGAGAGAGACAGACAGAAAGGGAGAGGAGAGAGAGAAAAAGAGAGAGAGATAGAAAGGGAGAGGAGAGAGAGAGACAGACAGAAAGGGAGAGGAGAGAGAGAGACAGAAAGAGAGAGAGAGACAGACAGAAAGGGAGAGGAGAGAGAGAGAGAGACAGACAGAAAGGGAGAGGAGAGAGAGAAAAAGAGAGAGACAGACAAAGTAAAGTAAAAAATAAAGTTGTCAACCCAAAGCAATGTTTAAACAGTTACCCATGATGCACCCTGTCAAACTAGCCTGTATATAACATGTGGGGCTAACAGCTGAGGCTAACAGGCTAACATGTGTTTCTCATCAACTAAACGTGGTTCTCTCCTCAGGCTGATTAATGTTCACATTTTAAAGCTGTTACACAATAACCTTCATGTTAGAACACACACTTTAAATCTCACCACATACAACACAACCCTCTCACTAATTCAGGATATAAATGCTCCTCATTAACACTCTGTATCATTGATAATTAACCCGTTTATGGTGGTGAGTGGAGAAGAAACGAGGTCTCACTGATGAACACTTAAAGTCAGTGATTAAAGCCCGCCCCCTGGTGGAGGACAGCAGGAAGTACACATGTTGTCCTCTGGGCTTTAACACAGACTACAGGTATGTTGTTAGCTCCTCGGTTAGCTGTTAGCTTCCTCAGCGGCTAATATCTAGCCTCTCCACGGCTGGAGCTAACGAGGCTAACCAAGAAGCTAACGTACTAGTTTACACCAACGATAACTAGGGTCCACAAGCTAACTGACTAGCTCAGTTAATGAGAGCTAACGTTTGTTAGCAGTGTCTATGCTAGTGTATTAGTAACGTTAGCCGCCATTAACAGTATTCAGACCGCAGTAACGTGGAGACTGTGAAAGGAGATGGTTTAAATTCAACATGGCGGCACTACTGCAACACGAGCGTTGGTGGTATAGTGGTGAGCATAGCTGCCTTCCAAGCAGTTGACCCGGGTTCGATTCCCGGCCAACGCAGTTGTTTTTTGCGCCATCAGTAAATATATTACTGTATATTTTATCATGTAATATTGAATCATACTCTTGTGCATTAATAATAATTACTTGATTGATTAATCGATTAGCTGACAGAAAACTTTCTGATACATTATTCATCAGAATGTGTCTTTGACAACTACAAAGAAGTTACACAAAACAACCTCAAAGAGACCAAAGTGTCCACAAACACATGAAAAGACACCACGAAGACAATAAACAACTTTCAGATACTTTTTATTATTATAAGTTATTAAAACAAACTGTAGATAAACATGAAGGTCAAAGAAGATATTAGATCATCTTTATCTAAACGTATGAAGAGAGACAAAGCTGAGTTTATACTTATTATACTTAACTGTGATATATATATACGTATAATACATGTATACATATATATGTATACATGTATTATATATATGTATAAGGGGATCTATGTGGAAAGCAAAGGCAGGAAGACGACCTGATGCTCACACTGATGACATCACTGAGACCCCTCGTTCTCAGGAGGAGTGGTCACACTCCAGGGCATGCTGGGTAAGTAGTGTACTAGCCACTCCCCCCAGCTGCTCCTGGGCCCCTCCCCTTCCTCCCCTCCTCCACCTCTTTTCACCTCCCACCCGCCCACCACCCAGTCAAGCTCCTCCCTCCCTCCCCCCGCCTCCTCCCTCTTCTCCCTCAGAATGACGCTGTAGCACTTCCTGGAAACTCCTCCTCCTCCTCCGCTCGTCTCCTCTCCTCGCCTCCTCCCTCCCTCTTCTGTGGAGACCCGACACTCCTCCGTCACGTCCCTCCATCTCTCTGACAGACGGTACAACGTCTTCCTGTACACTCCCTTCTCCTCCTTCTTTCCTCTCGCTCCTCCTCCACTCGGCTCCAGAGTGACGAGGAGTCCTTCTTTCCCTCCCTCACCTCCTTTCTCTGTAGCTCCTCCTCCCTCTCTGTGGACGAACAGCACAGAGCGATACAGCGCCACCACTCCTCCTCCTGCCACCTCCCTCTCTTCCTTCCTGTTGTGCGTCAGCATCCTCACAACCTCACCTCCTCCTCTCCTCCTCGCCAGCGGTTTGTACGCCCTCCTGTACCAGACGATCGCCCTCGCCAGAGTGGCCAAGATGCACGCCGCTGACGCCGCGCACAGCAGCAGGCAACCTGCAAAGAGCCAAAAACAGAACACCCCGACACCTCGGACAGCGGTCGGCTTGGTGGCGGTTGCCTTGTTGACGGTTGCCTTGTTGGTGGTGGTTGCCTTGTTGACAGTCGCCTTGTTGGTGGTGGTTGCCTTGTTGGTGGTGGTTGCCTTGTTGACGGTCGACTTGTTGGTGGTGGTTGCCTTGTTGACGGTCACCTCGGTGGTGGTTGCCTCGGCGGCGGTCGCCTTGTTGGTGGCGGTTGCCTCGGTGGCGGTCGCCTTGTTGGTGGCGGTTGCCTCGGTGGCGGTCGCCTTGTTGGTGGAGGTTGCCTCGATGGCGGTCGCCTTGTTGGTGGTGGTTGCCTCGGTGGCGGTCGCCTTGTTGGTGGTGGTTGCCTCGGTGGCGGTCGCCTTGTTGGTGGAGGTTGCCTCGGTGGCGGTCGCCTTGTTGGTGGTGGTTGCCTCGGTGGCGGTCGCCTTGTTGGTGGAGGTTGCCTCGGTGGCGGTCGCCTTGTTGGTGGAGGTTGCCTCGGTGGCGGTCGCCTTGTTGGTGGTGGTTGCCTCGGTGGCGGTCGCCTTGTTGGTGGTGGTTGCCTCGGTGGCGGTCGCCTTGTTGGTGGTGGTTGCCTCGGTGGCGGTCGCCTTGTTGGTGGTGGTTGCCTCGGTGGCGGTCGCCTTGTTGGTGGAGGTTGCCTCGGTGGCGGTTGTGGTCGCCTCGGTGGCGACGGTCGTTGCGACCACCCAACGTTTCGGTGTTACCACCCAACGTTTCGGTGTTGTTGACGTGACAGTTGGCTTCATCTTAGCAGGACGTTCGGTTCGGGGGCCGACGGTCGGATGAGGAGCTAAAAGGTGCGACCCAAACAAAGACACGTCACCTCTGACCTCTGACCACGAACCAGCATACGGTTCAGGACTAAGAGTAGTAGTAGTAGTAGTAGGACTAATAGTAGTAGGAATAGTATCTGTATCGTAAGGAACCGGTTCCTTGAAGTCTTCGGTTGGACCTGATTCTGGTGGACACAGAGCAGTTTCGTCCAGACTCATTACAGGTTTATTCTTAAGCCACTGAGGAGACTCACAGACCTGAGAACAGAAAGCAACCACCAACAATAATAAGTCACAGGAAGAAAAAGATTGTCTTTGAAAATTATCAATTGAAAAATTGTCTTCAAGCTGCCTTCATGTTCTGCATCCTAACTTCCTATCATGCTGCCTTCATGTTCTGCATCCTAACTTCCTATCATGCTACCTTCATGTTCTGTGTCCTAACTTCCTATCATGCTACATTCATGTTCTGTGTCCTAACTTCCTATCATGCTACCTTCATGTTCTGTGTCCTAACTTCCTATCATGCTACATTCATGTTCTGTGTCCTAACTTCCTATCATGCTACCTTCATGTTCTGTGTCCTAACTTCCTATCATGCTACACCTTCATGTTCTGTGTCCTAACTTGGTACTCACCACACTTTCGGCGCTGACTTTGATGACCGGTCCGTCCCGGACGTAGACGTTGAGTTCATATTCGTCGACGTATACGCTCAAGTAACTGAGGGAACAGTAGCAGGCCCAGGGATTGGCTGAGAGGAAGAGGTACGGCACCTCCTTCTTCTGGCCGAACCAACCATCTGGCATCACCGTGATCTGAAGTGAAAAGGTAACAGGGTGTGAGTTGTGCCAACCTGCGCCCCCTACAGGCAAGAAGATGAACAACAACATAGAAAAGCTCTGTGTTCTCCCACCTTGTTGTTCTCCAGGTAGAGGGTCTCGATGGCGGGGAGGGGGTGGAGCAAGAGCTCGGGAAGCACTTTGATACGATTGGACGACAGGTCCAGGATCTAGAGGACAGAACCAATGAGGAGCTGAGCGTTGATCAGTAAGAAAACTAAGAACTCAGTTAAAAGTATCCAGGTTTCTCAGTCATCATAACATCCTATGTGTCCTACTTTCTCACATTGTATCCTCATGTACTCCTAACTTCCTCGCACACAACCTTGACAGCATGCGTCCTAACTTCCGAACACGCTACCTTCACAATATCAACTTTTATAAGCATCCCAATCATCCTTTCCTCCTATCCTGCTACCTTCATGGTATGCGTCCTAACTTCCTAACAAGCTACCTTCATGGTATGCGTCCTAACTTCCTAACAAGCTACCTTCATGTTCTGCATCCTAACTTCCCTTCATGTTACCTTCATGGTATGCGTCCTAACTTCCTTGCTAACAGGCTAACCCACTGACCTCCAGCTTGCTGAGCCCAGAGAAGGTGTGGTCCCTCAGAGAGTCCACGGCGTTGTGGTCCAGGTAGAGTTCGGTCAGACCGGGACAGGCGGAGAAGGAGCCGTCAGAGAGGGCCGTCAGGCGGTTCGATCCCAGTCGGAGGACACTGAGGCTGGGGAGGATCGGAGCGACGCTGGGGGTCACCTCTGGAATCTGGAGGTACAGAAAGTCATGAAACCTTTAAGTTCTAAATATTTATGAATGAAACACAAAACGTTTAGTTTCAGGGTTCACTTTCAGACACCTTGTTTCCTGTGAGGTCCAGCTCATAGATTTTGGTGAAGATCTGGAAGGAGGACCAGGACAGACTGAAGAACTGGTTTTTGGGAAACAAAAAAACCTAAAAAAGAGAGAAGAAGACAAACAGTTGGAAGTCGTCAGGGTTTTTCTGTCAAACTGTCGTCTTATCGTCTGAAACAGGAAGCTGGTGTTTCCGCTGTGGTCTCGTCCCGTCAGTCAAAAACACTTTTGTCCAATCAGGATCCAGCTATATATAAATGTAATGATCTTATATTAAGAGATAACATCGCTCTACAGTTGTACACAAAGCTAAACTAAAGATCCAGCTGGTCAGGTATATTTTATTGCATATTACTTTATCATTCTACTAAATACTGATGTTCAAATTAAGGAATTATGAGCAAATTGTAATACAAAAACTACCAAAATTAGTGACTGTTTGTGTCAGATGTGTGGAAGGTTTTTACTTTAAGAAACCCGAAACACAGTTAATTGTTTTTAACATTTAGATCATTTTATGTAAGTTTTGAATACTTATATTTATGTAAAGATACAAATAAATATTGAAAAATATGAATAGTGTTAATAATATAATAAAATAATATAACTCCAAATATTAATTCTGAAAAATAAACTTTTAAATGTTATATTTTTCTTTTTGGGTTACCTTGGTCGTGGGTTCGAATCCCGCCGGTACATCGGTGAAGCCGAGCGTCGTGCAGTTCTCCCTCGTCCGGTGGTCCTTGTCCCGGTCCCTGTGGCAACCGGCCCACAGCGTCACCGGGGGGACGAGGCAGGACAGGAGGACGAAGACGAAGAGCTGCATTCTGGAAGAAGACCCTGAGACTCTGAGAGGAGAAACCACGCCGATGGAGAGGACGACGTAACCAGGAAGTGAAGCAGGAAGTGATAAGACCAGCTGTTGGTCTGTTGATAGTGTTTATCTTTTTATGTGTTTGTTTCTTAGCTTTTTATTTATATACATACATATATATACACATTATAAATGTTGATGTATTGTAGACAGGGTAGGACATTTACATATTTGTTTAGGGGGCAATTCTTGCCCCCACTGACTGAAGTCCAGGGCATTTAACAAAAAATTGGGGGCACTTTTTGAAATTTGTGAAATATCATTTAACCTTTGTTCAAAATAATAAATATACTTAATTAGGGTTACAGTATATGAGCAATTGTCATCAAATGGCAATAATAAGACTATTAGGCAGTAGTCTACAGATTCAAAGTGTTTTCTTAGATTTAACATGAATCAGACAATCATATTCAATTTTATTCTTATTTCTTTGTGGTTATTTCTTGTTATTATTACATTTTTTTAAACAACTATTAACAATTATAACTTTTTTCTTTCTTTTTTTATAATTATAACTTATTATATTTATACCTGCAAACTCGTAAGAGGTGAAAGAGGTGACCAGCACCCGAACCCGAAACCCTGTCGGGGGGGGGGGGGGGGGGGGAGGGGCTACCCGGGGGAATTTTATTTTAAATATGAGCTTTAAAATGTAGCATTCTGTACTCTGAGAATAAAATTAAGTGATAAGACATTTACCTCATGTCTCCTCACACTCGCAGTCACAGGTCTGATTAAGAAGCTCCATTTATTGATTGTTTTAGAACGTTCGGTTCTTCACGCACACGCAACATCAGTCAAAGCGAAAATCTAAAACATTCTATGGCAACTGGACCGGGTCATATAGGCTACCATCTCTTTGACAAGTTCATTAAATTATCATTATTATGAGAGGATATTATGGGGGCATTTGTTGCCCCTCTGCTAGTGATATCAGGGGCAACATTATATTTCTTAGGGGCAGTTTTGCCCTTTGCCCTCGTGTATTTCCGACGCTGATTGTAGACATTGTGGATCCCTGAGACCGACGGAGGCTTGAAGTGAGGCACAGAGTTGTGTTTTGACGATTTATTGTCGTCGTGTTGTCTGCAGGAGGATCCTGAGGTTCAGAAACAACAAAAACAACAACAAACACTGGGGGGAGGGGCTACACCGTGACGTCATCGTGTCCATGTCATAGTGAGGTTGTGATTGGGGGAATGGGGGCGGGGCCTGTGAGTTGTAGAATGTTCAGGTGTTCTGAACGCCACCCCCCCCTCCTCAAAAATAACAAAACTTAACAAACGATCAGAAGAAAAACAATTAAAATGATTTATAGAAGAAAACAAACTTCAGATTATGATTCATAATTAACCCGGAAACACACACACACATACACTGACATACACACACACACACACACGAACACACACATACACACACACACATATATACACACACACACACACACACAGCTCCTTGAGCAGCGTCTAAAAGAACCCGATATTAAACGTTATAATTATATCAATAATCGCGATGACTACGTGATGACATCACAAAGCGAAGGTTGGAGGCGGGGTTAAAATACAGGAAGCCAATGAATACACAAAGAAAGAAAAACAGCCAATCAGAAGCCCGAGATAAAAAAAAAAAAAAAAAAAAAGGGAAAACTTAATTTCCCATCAACCCCGGCGGTGGCAGCAGGTAAGATTGTCCCGTGATTGGTCGATTCCAGAGACAGCAGAGCAAAACAAGGCAGAAGTAAAAATCTGCTGATGTCATGCTTCTCTGGCCAATCACAATCAGTTATAGTGTCATCATCATCTTCATCGTCACTCATCGATCGCTCCCATTGGTTGGTTCTGACCTTTTGTTAAAAAAGGCCTTAAAGTCACTTTGTCGTTCTCCCACAATGCATTGCTCTGTGTGGGCGGGGTTAACTCCCAGCTGACAGTAAACGTGTCGTCTCTCAGGGCGGAGTCAAACCAGCGAGGCTGCGTTCAGGGGAAGTGGGGAAAGTGAGAAATACGTGGCAGGGTTGGTTGATTTTACAACGTCCCAGATTCAGTGAACACAACACTGAATCAGCAACTAATTTGATAATCAATTAATCTGTTCAGTCATTTATTATTTGCTGCTTTTTCTCTATTTTATATAATTTTAAGATCTTGTCGTTCAAGCCTTTAAAGTGACATTAAATGCAGCATAAAATGAGGGAAAAAAGACACATTTCCAACTTCCCGACGTCCCCTGAAGGCAGCAGCAGTTTATCTCCGTCCTTTATAATAATACATCTTTTTATTGTGAGATCCTTTAAATCACACAGAACATGTCGTAGTGTTTCTACTTTAAAACACAAATCTCTTCTTCTCTTCTCCATCTGTCTCTCACTACATTTCCCAGAGTTCCTTGCTCACATGCACCACAATCCATCACGATTCCTTTCAATCTCTCCCACGTCTGTATTCCTACATCTCCCATGAGGCATCACTTTCTACATTTTTCCCACCGTTGCCAGAGACATTGAAGGCAACACGTTAAAGATTCATCTTCATAAAAAATAAACGTCAAGATAAGATAAGTCTGGAAACACTTCAAATATACACACAACGCTTTGAGAAGATTCAACATGCGAGTCTCTCCTCACACCTGTCTGTCTGTCTGTCTGTCAGTCTGTCTGTCTCTCTGTCTCCCTGTCTCTCAGTCAGTCTGTCTGTCTCCCTGTCTGTCTCCCTGTCTGTCTGTCAGTCTGTCGGTACAGCAGCCTGTCTGTCTTTGGTTTGTAGCGTTCAGCCACGTAGCATTCAATGTCACACGGGAAACATGAGCTTCAGGGAAAAAGTTCCCGACAAACAAACTCGTGATTCCCGTACAACATGAACGCTGCCTTGGCTAAGCTAAGCTAACTCTCCCCCCCCTTGTGCAGCACGTTAGACTTAATAAAAGCTAACCGCTTGTTGCTCCCGGCTCAGGCTAACTGACTAGCCCGAAGCTAACGCAGCCTCTCTCTGGCTAAAACCGGGGCTAGTTAGCCTCCTGGGCTAACGGCGGCTAACGTACAAACCGACCTACTTCATCTTTAAGTAAACAACAACAACAACAACAACAACAACAGGAGACTTCTGCTAACAGTAGCTAGCCACTTCAGCTTTAAGGCACCTTTTGATAAACGACCGATCACGACCACAGCGATCAATAAAAACAGATAACCTGTGCTAATGTGCTAAGGCTAGGAGCAGGCTACACACACACACACACACACAGCAGGACTGAAGATACAGGATGTGTGTGATATTAGTTGGTGTGTGACTCAGTATTGTGAAAGTGCTGACGGACACACACACACACACAGCCTGTCCTCTACAGCATCAAGTCCTGCAGCCAATCAGAGCGCTCCCTGGGGTCAGAGGTCAGATGGGCGTCTCCTTGTTGTGTTTGAGGTCCGGTGCACTGAACTGCCGTCTCATCCTGGGGGGGGTGGTGAAGCCCCACCCACCCGGCGGCGGTGGTGGTGGCCCCGCCCCCAGAAGCAGCATGTCGGCGAGAGGGGGCGGGGCCCCGGAGCGCGGCAGGCTGTGGTAGTTGGGGTAAGGTCCCGGCTGGAATGGTGCATTGTGGGGGCTGTAGTAGGGGTGGTGCTGGAACGGGTGTTGCTGGTGAGGATTGTAATGGAAGCCTACATCTCTGCCCCTCCCCCCCCCTCCCCCTCCTCCTCTCTCACCACCGGGACCGGGCGACACCCCCCTCCTCTGTCTCGGTCGCCCCTGGTGACCACCGCCGCCTCCCTGATGATGCTGGTCGTGGTCATAGCTACCGTTGCTGTGGGCGGAGCTGTCCAGAGAGTTGCGGCGGTAGCGGCGTTGCTGGTTTTGGTTGTTGTTGCCCTGGTAGTAGAAGCCGCCCTGGTTGCGTTGCTGCCAGGCGCGATGAGGGCTCGGGGTGCGCATGCGAGGGGGCGGAGCCGGGAAGGGGAGGGGCAAGAGAGGGGGACCCTGAGGGGGAGGGGGCGATGGGGAGCTTTTACCCCCTCCTCCCCCCTCATCCTCCCCCCAGTCTCCCCCTCCCTCCCCCAGACCCAGAGCCTGCAGGGCGGCGCTGGCCGGTCCCCATGACAACCGGTGGGCGGGGTTACTCTTGAAGGGGAACTTGAGCTTACACTCCTGGGGGGGGATGAAGCGGCCGGTCCCAGGGAGGTGAACGGGGACAACGGGGGAGTTCTGACCTGTAGGGGGAAGACAGGACATCTGTCAGGTGTCTCCTGAAACAACCTATAAAACGTGTTACATGTCTCAGGTGTTACGTGTCTCGGGTGTTACGTGTCTCGGGTGTCACGTGTCTCGGGTGTCACGTGTCTCGGGTGTCACGTGTCTCAGGTGTTACATGTTACATGTCTCAGGTGTCACGTGTCTCAGGTGTTACATGTTTCAGGTGTCACGTGTCTCAGGTGTCACGTGTCTCAGGTGTTACATGTTACATGTCTCAGGTGTCTCAGGTGTTACGTGTCTCAGGTGTTACGTGTCTCAGTTGTTACGTGTCTCAGGGGTTACGTGTCTCAGGGGTTACGTGTCTCAGGTGTTACGTGTCTCAGGTGTTACGTGCCTCAGGTGTTGCATGTCTCAGGTGTTACATGTCTCAGGGGTTACGTGTCTCAGGTGTTACGTGTCTCAGGTGTTACGTGTCTCAGGTGTTACGTGTCTCAGGTGTTACGTGTCTCAGGTGTTACGTGTCTCAGGTGTTACATGTCTCAGGTGTTACATGTCTCAGGTGTTACATGTCTCAGGTGTTACATGTCTCATGTGTTACGTGTCTCAGGTGTTACATGTCTCAGGTGTTACATGTCTCAGGTGTTACATGTCTCAGGTGTTACGTGTCTCAGGTGTTACGTGTCTCAGGTGTTACATGTCTCATGTGTTATGTGTCTCAGGTGTTACGTGTCTCAGGTGTTACATGTCTCAGGTGTTACATGTCTCAGGTGTTACATGTCTCAGGTGTTACATGTTACATGTCTCAGGTGTTACGTGTCTCAGGTGTTACGTGTCTCAGGTGTTATGTGTCTCAGGTGTTACGTGTCTCAGGTGTTACGTGTCTCACGTGTTACATGTCTCACGTGTTACGTGTCTCAGGTGTTACGTGTCTCAGGTGTTACGTGTCTCAGGTGTTACATGTCTCACGTGTTACATGTCTCACGTGTTACGTGTCTCAGGTGTTACGTGTCTCAGGTGTTACATGTCTCAGGTGTTACATGTCTCAGGTGTTACATGTCTCAGGTGTTACATGTCTCAGGTGTTACATGTTACATGTCTCAGGTGTTACGTGTCTCAGGTGTTACGTGTCTCAGGTGTTATGTGTCTCAGGTGTTACGTGTCTCAGGTGTTATGTGTCTCAGGTGTTACGTGTCTCAGGTGTTACGTGTCTCAGGTGTTATGTGTCTCAGGTGTTACGTGTCTCAGGTGTTACATGTCTCACGTGTTACGTGTCTCACGTGTTACGTGTCTCAGGTGTTACGTGTCTCAGGTGTTACGTGTCTCAGGTGTTATGTGTCTCAGGTGTTACGTGTCTCACGTGTTACATGTCTCACGTGTTACGTGTCTCAGGTGTTACGTGTCTCAGGTGTTATGTGTCTCAGGTGTTACATGTCTCACGTGTTACATGTCTCACGTGTTACGTGTCTCAGGTGTTACGTGTCTCAGGTGTTACATGTCTCACGTGTTATGTGTCTCAGGTGTTACGTGTCTCAGGTGTTATGTGTCTCAGGTGTTACGTCTCAGGTGTTACGTGTCTCAGGTGTTATGTGTCTCAGGTGTTACGTGTCTCAGGTGTTACATGTCTCACGTGTTACATGTCTCACGTGTTACGTGTCTCAGGTGTTACGTGTCTCAGGTGTTACATGTCTCAGGTGTTACATGTCTCAGGTGTTACATGTCTCAGGTGTTACATGTTACATGTCTCAGGTGTTACGTGTCTCAGGTGTTACGTGTCTCAGGTGTTATGTGTCTCAGGTGTTATGTGTCTCAGGTGTTACGTGTCTCAGGTGTTACATGTCTCACGTGTTACATGTCTCACGTGTTACGTGTCTCAGGTGTTACGTGTCTCAGGTGTTACGTGTCTCAGGTATTACATGTCTCAGGTGTTACATGTCTCAGGTGTTACATGTTACATGTCTCAGGTGTTACATGTTACATGTCTCACATGTTACGTGTCTCAGGTGTTACGTGTCTCAGGTGTTACGTGTCTCAGGTGCTATGTGTCGTGGTCTCTGACCCTGGTTCTGGTTCTGTCCTCGTAGTTTCTTGGTGATGTTCTGCTGCTGAAGGTTCAGGAGCCGCTGCTGTTCTTGCTTCAGCCAGCGGAGGCGACCTCTCCTGAAGGCCGGGTCCTCGACCATCAGCTGCTTCACCTGGACCTCCGGCTGGCGGCGTTGTGGGGGGGCGTCGCCGGCCTCGCCCCTCTGAGGAGACCCGCCCTCTTCTTCTTCTTCTTCTTCTTCTTCTTCGTTCGCCTCCTCGTCATCGTCGTCGTCGTCGCCCTGGAGACAAAAAGAGGACTGGTTACCGGGGGAGAGACCCGGGACCAGGGACCAGGAGCAGGACGTGGTGTGTGGACGTACCTGGACAGGTATGATGCTCTCCATCTTGATCATCCGGTCTCTCAGAGCTTTGATCTCCTCGTCCTTCATGTTGTTCTGCAGCTTCACTTCCTGGAAGACAAGTGAGGAGAGAGGAGAGGAAACAAGACAAGAGAGGAGACAAGAGAGGAGAGGAGACAAGTGAGGAGAAAGGAGAATATACAAGAGAGAAGAGGAAACAAGAAGAGGAAACAAGGGAAGAGAAGAGAGGAAACGAGAGAGGGAATAGACAAGGGAAGAGAGGGAACAAGAGAGGAGAGGAAACCAGAGAAGAGAGGAGACAAGAAAAGAGAGGAAACAAGGGAAGGGAAGAGAGGAAACAAGAGAGGAGAGGAAACCGGAGAGGAGACAAGGGAAAAGACGAGAGGAGAGGAGACCAGAGAGGAGAGACAGGTGACACATGTTATCCATGGATACAGTCTCTGTCCACTCTGATCGATCAGGATGGATTGATCAGTGAACTCACCTCCAGAATGTCGGTCAATTTATCGATGTGAGCCTTCAGGTCGTACGCCTTCTCTCCTCCTCCCTCTCCCATCTCTCCCCCTCCCCCCCCCTCCTCTGTGGGGGGGCTCCTCTCCTCCCCGATGCCCACCGTGTCACACACGTCCTGGGACACCAACCTCCAGCTCTCTCTCTCGTTGGGGTCCTTCTTTACGTACATGCGGCTCAGCTCCTTCATCTTCACGATTGACAGAGCTTCTATCTCCTGACGGGAGTGACGGAAGTCTCCCAGAGCCACCTGGGGGGGGAGACAGAGAGGACTGTTGTGGTTTTTTCTCCTGGCTGGCTCGCCAAATGTTGTTTTTTTCTCCTGGCTGGCTCGCCAAATGTTGTGTTTTTTTGTCGTTAATAATCAGCTTCTTTGACTTTATGACTTGTTAAGACTCAATACCTAACGGGTGGCTCAGTAACGGTTCTCTATCTGACTCGTGGTGAGACATTGTTTGTGTGTGTGTCTATGTGTGTGTGTGTGTGTGACAGACCTCGTAGCAGATCTCCTTGACTGCCTGCATGCGGAGGTCCTCCATGGTGACCCGTTTTGGGTCTTTGCTGATTCTCCTCCTCTGAGGGATCTGGTAGACCCGGAGAGGCTCCCTCCTCTTCCCACTGCTGGGGAGACCACACCGCTTTACTATGGACTGGACCTGGAGAGACAGGTGAGAGAGAGAGGTGACAGGTGAGACAGGTGAGAGGGACAGATGAGAGAGAGAGAGACAGAGAGACAGGTATAAGGTGAGACAGGTAGACAGGTATAAGGTGTGACAGAGAGACAGGTATAAGGTGTGGCAGAGAGACAGGTAGACAGGTATAAGGTGTGACAGAGAGACAGAGAGACAGGTATAAGGTGTGACAGAGAGACAGAGAGACAGGTATAAGGTGTGACAGAGAGACAGGTATAAGGTGTGTCAGAGAGACAGGTATAAGGTGTGGCAGAGAGACAGGTATAAGGTGTGACAGAGAGACAGGTAGACAGGTATAAGGTGTGACAGAGAGACAGGTAGACAGGTATAAGGTGTGACAGAGAGACAGGTAGACAGGTATAAGGTGTGGCAGAGAGACAGGTAGACAGGTATAAGGTGTGACAGAGAGACAGAGAGACAGGTATAAGGTGTGACAGAGAGACAGGTATAAGGTGTGGCAGAGAGACAGGTAGACAGGTATAAGGTGTGACAGAGAGACAGAGAGACAGGTATAAGGTGTGACAGAGAGACAGGTAGACAGGTATAAGGTGTGACAGAGACAGGTATAATGTATAAGGTGTGACAGAGACAGGTATAAGGTGTGACAGAGAGACAGGTAGACAGGTATAAGGTGTGACAGAGAGACAGAGAGACAGGTATAAGGTGTGACAGAGAGACAGGTATAAGGTGTGACAGAGAGACAGGTAGACAGGTATAAGGTGTGACAGACAGGTAGACAGGTATAAGGTGTGACAGAGAGACAGGTAGACAGGTATAAGGTGTGACAGACAGGTAGACAGGTATAAGGTGTGACAGAGAGACAGGTAGACAGGTATAAGGTGTGACAGAGACAGGTAGACAGGTATAAGGTGTGACAGACAGGTAGACAGGTATAAGGTGTGACAGAGACAGGTAGACAGGTATAAGGTGTGACAGACAGGTAGACAGGTATAAGGTGTGACAGAGACAGGTAGACAGGTATAAGGTGTGACAGACAGGTAGACAGGTATAAGGTGTGACAGAGAGACAGGTAGACAGGTATAAGGTGTGCGGACCTTGTTAGCAGGTAGCTTCTCCCTCAGGGAGGAGATCAGCCTCCAGCTCTCCTCACAGGACCGTTTGTCTGAGTCGTCTCCACTGTCACTGTCTGCATACTGATCACACACACACACACACACATTATTGATTACCTGAGGGCCTAAAGATGATCTGATGGATATCAATCAAACAGAGACTAACCAGTCTGTGTTGCTCCAGCAGCAGATCAGCCTCCTCCTTCTCTCTACGGTACTGAACCTCCATGTCCTGCAGTCTGTGACACACACACACACACACACACACACACACACACACACACACACACACACACCAATCAGTCCATCGATCACACATAAACATGTGTGATGATATCTGAAGGGATTTATTATACTTTTTTATTCTGTTTTATACCCTGAGTGAATACTTGATTCTTTATGTTTAATGTTTGTCAACCGTACGCAATGTTATTGACTTTGAATCTTGCTAGCATAACGTTAGCTTTGTGCTAGCGTCATGCTAATTAAGACTTTATACAAATATTGACATTGATTTGTGTCATGGCTGAATAGCTAGCTAGTCTTGTTGTTAAACATACTGTCAAATTATCTTTCCTGTTTGTTATTGACTTTGAATGTTGCTAGCACAACGTTAGCTTGATGCTAGCATAATGTTAGCCTTCTGGCTCGTAGCCAAATGGTTTATTGTGATATATATATATATATATATATATAAACATATATATATATTTTAAAGTTGTTACCTCTTCTCCATCTCCAGCTTGATGTCGATGCCCTGTTTCTCCAGCAGCTCCTTCTGGGCGTAGTTCCAGTCCTCCGGCTCCTCCTGCTGGTCGGCGGTGGCACTGCGCTCCCTCTCCAGCCGAGCCTGCTCCGGGTGGTTGAACCGGAACACGTGGTTCTTCCCCATCACGATGCGGTGACCTAGCAACGGAGACAGAGCACTCCTTTTGTTTTAATAAAAACACACTTTTTACATAAATAATAATAAATAAATAGATATAATAAATAAATGAAATGAAATATCTGCTTCCTTGATAAAAAGTCAAAGCTACAAAGAAGCCCCGGCAGATGACTACGACTCCCAGGGTGCATTTCACTCGTCACCTTGTTTGAGGACGACGGCGTCCTCGATCTGCTTCCCGTTGACGTACGTCTCCGCTCCCACCAACGGCTCCAGAGTCACCACCACTGAGGAGACACAAGAGGACAGCTGAGAGACACAGTGGAGGACGGGGGGGACATCAGCATGGTAACACTGTGAGAACGATACCTGACAACATGTCCTGGCAGCTTTTACAGAGAGAAGAAGAAGAAGAAAGAGTCACTCAGTGAACACACACTTCACAAAGCTCGGAGGTTAAAGACACGACTCTGGGGCTTTTATTGTGAAAGGGAAGAAGGGAAGGAGTCGATCTGGTCTGGTTGAAAAGGAGGAAGAAACTTTTCTCAATCTGTTCTGTAACCTGATTGGTTGATGACTTTATAGTGTGGAAGATCAGGAAGATAGAAAAAGACAGATTGCTGTTTCTTTAATGTGGAAATGTTTAGCATGATTTAAAGACTGAATTTATGGCTCAAGAGGCTCGTCTGCAGCCTTCTCCTTCAGTCCTGGACCAGTTTATACCATGCTGGACCTTTAGTGAGCTCTAGAGTTCACTAATGAACCCAAGTAAAGTCAAACACTACAAACACTGTAAAGGTTTCCTGGTTCTCACACGTCTCATGTGGAGAAACTTGATATGAGATTCAATGATTCATGTTCCTGGGTGGAGGTAACAGAGAGAGAGAGAGAGAGAGAGATAGAGAGAGAGAGAGAGAGAGAGAGAGAGAGAGAGAGAGACACAGAGAGAGACAGGGAGAGAGAGAGAGACAGGGAGAGACAGAGAGAGAGAGAGAGAGAGAGAGAGAGAGAGAGAGAGAGACACAGAGAGAGACAGGGAGAGAGAGAGAGACAGGGAGAGACAGAGAGACAGAGAGAGAGAGAGAGAGAGAGAGAGAGAGAGAGAGACAGGGAGAGACAGAGAGAGAGAGAGAGAGAGAGAGAGAGAGAGACAGGGAGAGACAGAGAGAGAGAGAGAGAGAGAGAGAGGGAGAGACAGAGAGAGAGAGAGAGACACAGAGAGAGACAAACAGAGAGAGAGACAGACCCCGTCTCACCTTCTCCCTGCTCGTTGGTCTCACTCACAAACACACAGTGAATCTCTTTGATGAAGTGACCCGACAGCTTGATGTCCACGTCCTGCTGTCCAACCCTGAGACATGAAGACATGAAGACATTCAAACGTATTGATCTATAATCAACACTGTTACTCATCCACTCTGATCATCAAACCTATGGATCACCTGGTGAAGCCCTCCTTGATGTAGTACAGGAGACACTCGGACATCAGAGGGTCCTCGTTCAGGTTGACCAGGTGAGGAGTCTGAGGACACGTTTCAAAAACTTTATTTAACATCCGTGAATTAACAATAATCAATAATATCTAAACATCCTGTAAAGGTTAACTCACCCCTTTAGGAGAGAAGACGCCCAGCGTCCCCCCGTCTTCTTTAATGGACACACCCATCTCTGCCAGCAGGGACTCTCTGGGAGAGAGAGAGACAGGGAGAGACAGGGAGAGGGAGACAGAGAGGGAGAGAGAGAGACAGGGGGAGGGAGAGGGAGACAGAGAGGGAGAGAGAGAGACAGGGAGAGGGAGAGGGAGACAGAGAGGGAGAGAGAGAGACAGGGAGAGGGAGAGGGAGACAGAGAGGGAGAGAGAGAGACAGGGGGAGGGAGAGGGAGACAGAGAGGGAGAGAGAGAGACAGGGAGAGGGAGAGGGAGACAGAGAGGGAGAGAGAGAGACAGGGGGAGGGAGAGGGAGACAGATAGGGAGAGAGAGAGACAGGGAGAGGGGGAGACAGACAGAGAGGGAGAGAGAGAGACAGGGAGAGGGGGAGACAGACAGAGAGGGAGAGACAGGGGAGGGAGAGGGAGAGACAGACAGAGAGGGAGAGAGAGAGACAGGGGGGAGACAGACAGAGAGACAGGGAGAGGGAGAGAGAGGGGGAGACAGACAGAGAGACAGGGAGAGGGAGAGAGACAGGGGGGAGACAGACAGAGAGGGAGAGACAGGGGAGGGAGAGACAGACAGAGAGGGAGAGAGAGACAGGGGGGAGACAGACAGAGAGACAGGGAGAGGGAGAGGGAGAGAGAGGGGGAGACAGACAGAGAGACAGGGAGAGGGAGAGAGGGGGAGACAGACAGAGAGACAGGGGGGAGACAGACAGAGAGGGAGAGAGAGGGAGAGGGAGAGAGAGGGGGAGACAGACAGAGAGGGAGAGAGAGAGACAGGGGGGGAGACAGGGAGAGAGACAGGGAGAGGGAGAGGGAGGGGGAGACAGACAGAGACAGGGAGAGGGGGAGACAGACAGAGAGGGAGAGAGAGACAGACAGCGAGGGAGAGAGAGACAGGGAGAGGGAGAGGGAGACAGAGAGGGAGAGAGAGAGACAGGGGGAGGGAGAGGGAGACAGAGAGGGAGAGAGACAGAGAGAGGGAGAGAGATGATTACATTATTTTCAGTGTTGAATAAGTCAGTTACATTGTCCTGTTCTAACTGTTGTTGTTTTTTTCCTCATTTCAAATGTTTCTTTAGACGATTTCTTTAATGCTCAAAATACTACAATACCAATGAGCCTCGGCAGCCGCTGCCTGTCAGCCATGGTCACTGAAATAAAACCACCATTACACCTTTACACCCGGGCCGTAACACCTTTACACCCGGGCCGTAACACCTTTACACCCGGGCCGTAACACCTTTACAACGGGCCGTTACACCTTTACACCCGGGCCGTAACACCTTTACAACGGGCCGTAACACCTTTACACCCGGGCCGTAACACCTTTACACCGGGCCGTAACACCTTTACACCCGGGCCGTAACACCTTTACACCGGGCCGTAACACCTTTACACCCGGGCCGTAACACCTTTACACCGGGCCGTTACACCTTTACACCGGGCCGTAACACCTTTACAACGGGCCGTTACACCTTTACACCCGGGCCGTAACACCTTTACACCGGGCCGTAACACCTTTACACCCGGGCCGTAACACCTTTACAACGGGCCGTAACACCTTTACAACGGGCCGTTACACCTTTACACCCGGGCCGTTACACCTTTACAACGGGCCGTAACACCTTTACAACGGGCCGTTACACCTTTACAACGGGCCGTTACACCTTTACACCCGGGCCGTTACACCTTTACACCCGGGCCGTTACACCTTTACACCGGGCCGTAACACCTTTACACCCGGGCCGTTACACCTTTACACCGGGCCGTAACACCTTTACACCCGGGCCGTAACACCTTTACACCCGGGCCGTAACACCTTTACACCCGGGCCGTTACACCTTTACACCGGGCCGTAACACCTTTACAACGGGCCGTTACACCTTTACACCCGGGCCGTAACACCTTTACACCGGGCCGTAACACCTTTACACCCGGGCCGTAACACCTTTACAACGGGCCGTTACACCTTTACACCCGGGCCGTTACACCTTTACAACGGGCCGTAACACCTTTACACCCGGGCCGTAACACCTTTACACCCGGGCCGTTACACCTTTACAACGGGCCGTAACACCTTTACACCCGGGCCGTAACACCTTTACACCGGGCCGTAACACCTTTACACCCGGGCCGTTACACCTTTACAACGGGCCGTAACACCTTTACACCGGGCCGTTACACCTTTACAACGGGCCGTAACACCTTTACACCCGGGCCGTAACACCTTTACACCCGGGCCGTAACACCTTTACACCCGGGCCGTAACACCTTTACACCCGGGCCGTTACACCTTTACACCCGGGCCGTTACACCTTTACACCCGGGCCGTAACACCTTTACACCCGGGCCGTAACACCTTTACACCCGGGCCGTAACACCTTTACACCCGGGCCGTTACACCTTTACACCCGGGCCGTTACACCTTTACACCCGGGCCGTAACACCTTTACACCCGGGCCGTAACACCTTTACACCCGGGCCGTAACACCTTTACACCCGGGCCGTTACACCTTTACACCCGGGCCGTAACACCTTTACACCCGGGCCGTTACACCTTTACACCCGGGCCGTAACACCTTTACACCCGGGCCGTAACACCTTTACACCCGGGCCGTTACACCTTTACACCCGGGCCGTAACACCTTTACACCCGGGCCGTTACACCTTTACACCCGGGCCGTAACACCTTTACACCCGGGCCGTAACACCTTTACACCCGGGCCGTAACACCTTTACACCGGGCCGTAACACCTTTACACCCGGGCCGTAACACCTTTACACCCGGGCCGTAACACCTTTACACCCGGGCCGTAACACCTTTACAACGGGCCGTTACACCTTTACACCCGGGCCGTTACACCTTTACACCCGGGCCGTAACACCTTTACAACGGGCCGTAACACCTTTACACCCGGGCCGTAACACCTTTACACCCGGGCCGTTACACCTTTACACCGGGCCGTAACACCTTTACACCCGGGCCGTAACACCTTTACACCCGGGCCGTTACACCTTTACACCCGGGCCGTTACACCTTTACACCCGGGCCGTAACACCTTTACACCCGGGCCGTAACACCTTTACACCCGGGCCGTAACACCTTTACACCCGGGCCGTTACACCTTTACACCCGGGCCGTAACACCTTTACACCCGGGCCGTTACACCTTTACACCCGGGCCGTAACACCTTTACACCCGGGCCGTTACACCTTTACACCCGGGCCGTAACACCTTTACACCCGGGCCGTAACACCTTTACACCGGGCCGTTACACCTTTACACCCGGGCCGTAACACCTTTACACCCGGGCCGTAACACCTTTACACCCGGGCCGTAACACCTTTACACCGGGCCGTAACACCTTTACACCCGGGCCGTAACACCTTTACACCCGGGCCGTAACACCTTTACACCCGGGCCGTAACACCTTTACAACGGGCCGTTACACCTTTACACCCGGGCCGTTACACCTTTACACCCGGGCCGTAACACCTTTACACCCGGGCCGTAACACCTTTACACCCGGGCCGTAACACCTTTACACCCGGGCCGTTACACCTTTACACCCGGGCCGTAACACCTTTACACCCGGGCCGTTACACCTTTACACCCGGGCCGTAACACCTTTACACCCGGGCCGTAACACCTTTACACCTGGCCTGTTACACCTGGTCGTTACCTCTCCAGGCGAATAGATTCTGTCTTTCGTAGTTTCTCCTCCCACGTCTCGTTCAGCTCTGCGATGATCTTCTCCGTCTCCTGCGACACCAACAAACACAGGCATCAGTGTGACGGCCCATTTTCTCAACGAGCGTCAGGTGAATCTAATCTCTGGTCCTTACCAGCAGTCTCTCAGCGGCTTCCTCTTTACTGATGGGCTCGGGCTCCGCCTCCTCTCCCTCCTCTCCCTCCTCTCCCTCCTCTCCCTCTTCTCCCTCCTCTCCCTCCTCCATCAGGTGGTCGGCGTCTGCAGGTACGTCACCGACGGACGCCGGCTCGGCATCTGTAGAGGACAAAAAAAAAGACAGTCAGAGGAAGCAGGGCGGGTAAAATGTGTACGAATAAATAAACACTTGATTTATTGTTATCACAGTTTGGAAAATCCTCTACAGAACCCACCTGGAGGGGCGGAGCCATTCTGAGGTGCGACCCCATTGGCTGTGAGAGCTAGCTGCAGCGGGGAGGGACACACACCTGAAACACCAGCGGGACCGTTGTTGTTGTTGTTGACTTTAAGAGAGAGAGAGAGAGAGAGAGAGAGAGAGAGAGAGAGAGAGAGAGAGAGAGAGAGAGAGAGAGAGAGAGAGAGAGAGAGAGAGAGAGAGAGAGAGAGAGAGAGAGAGTTAAGTTTAACAAGCTGGAATCTCTGCTGTCCCGGTATACCAGCCTCAGTGTGTACTAGTACATATAAAGTGTGTATATACCAGCCTCAGTGTGTACTAGTATAACATATAAACTGTGTATATACCAGCCTCAGTGTGTACTAGTACATATAAAGTGTGTATTTATACCAGCGTTGTCCAGCAGCTCCTGGAGGCCCTGAGAGAACAGCAGGTTCCTCAGTCGTTCCACTTCTCCCTTCAGCTCTCGGATCAGTTTGGCGTTCGGGTCCTCGTTGATTATGGCGTTGCAGCGGATCTGTTTTGCACGGTCAGCATATCTGGAACCACATCAGAGACTCAGATTGGATTAAAAGTGGAGTTATTACAACTTTATATCACTAATGTATATAAATAATGTCTGACCTCAGAGTGCTCAATGTTTCTTCATAGTTGATGTCAGCAGGACTCAGAGCAGCGATCATGGCCGTCCGAGAGTTTCCTCCTGAAACAAAACTTTATTTACTATTTACACTTTAATTAGCCTTCTGTGGTATTTATATACAGTCTGTGGTATTTATACTGTGTTCTGTGGTATTTATATACAGTCTGTGGTATTTATACTGTGTTCTGTGGTATTTATATACAGTCTGTGGTATTTATACTGTGTTCTGTGGTCTTTATATACAGTCTGTGGTATTTATATTGTGTTCTGTGGTATTTATATACAGTTTGTGGTATTTATACTGTATTCTGTGGTATGTATACTGTGTACTGTGGTATTTATACTGTGTTCTGTGGTCTTTATATACAGTCTGTGGTATTTATACTGTGTTCATACTGTTTGTACTGAAGATCATAGTCTAAGTAGTTGTGATATTCTTACTGTATCTACTAGTACTACTACTTCTACTAGTAGTACTAGTACTCACCCAGGTTTTCCTTCAGTAGCCAGGTGAGAACAGAGTCTCTGTAGGGAATGAAATCACTTTTCCTCTTCTTGTTGCTTTGCTGCAGAGGACACAAAGGGGGAGACTCATTCTTCACTAGAACTTACTTCATAGTGTCAGAAACTCTTCTCATAGAACTTCACGTGAGTATAAATATATAATAAGTGTGTTTGTGTGTTTATCTACCATTTCGGCCAAAGCAGAAATCACTTTTCCCAGCGTGGTCAGAGATTTATTGATGTTCGCTCCTTCCTGTAAACATACACAGTATTTAAAGAAAGAAGTGCAGCAAATAACGAGAATATTTAGATAAACTCGTGACCTCTGACCTTGAGCCGTGTGCCCTTTGCCCCCGAGGAATCGGCCCTCTCGCTTCCAGCCAGGTCCACCAGACTGATCTTACTGACCTGAAGGAAGAGTTTCATCTTTTGAGTATGTACAGAGTCCTCAGAAGTACAGTACGTACACAGAGTCCTCACAAGTACAGTACGTACACAGAGTCCTCACAAGTACAGTACGTACACAGTCCTCACAAGTACAGTACATACACAGTACGTACAGAGTCCTCACAAGTACAGTACGTACACAGAGTCCTCACAAGTACAGTACGTACACAGTACGTACAGAGTCCTCACAAGTACAGTACGTACACAGAGTCCTCACAAGTACAGTACGTACACAGAGTCCTCACAAGTACAGTACGTACACAGTACGTACAGAGTCCTCACAAGTACAGTACGTACACAGTACGTACAGAGTCCTCACAAGTACAGTACGTACACAGAGTCCTCACAAGTACAGTACGTACACAGAGTCCTCACAAGTACAGTATGTACACAGAGTCCTCACAAGTACAGTACGTACACAGTACGTACAGAGTCCTCACAAGTACAGTACGTACACAGTCCTCACAAGTACAGTACATACACAGAGTCCTCACAAGTACAGTACGTACACAGAGTCCCCACAAGTACAGTAAGGTAACAGACCCCCACATGGGCGACACACACACCTTCTCCGTGTCCAGGCTGGTCATCTGGTCTCGTCGTTTCTGGGTGAAGACGATGGTGAAGACGGCGTGAGACCTGGACGACGTCTCATTCATGTTTGTGGCCGCGACCGTCCTGTAATCAATAATCAATAGATTAATTATCATGAACCACAGAACTACAGTTCCCAGAATGCCTTTCAACAAGCCCAAAGAAAGAGGAAGAGGACCCACCGAGCCTTGTTGCCGGCATCCATCAGGTCCCGGATGTCGGTGAACCCGGTCACGGCCAGTTTGGACAGGTCCTCCACGTAGGGGCCCAGGATGGGATGCTCCCGGACCCTCAGGGTCCCCTGAGACTTTGGGTTCAGAAGATCACGGACCCGCTCACAGTAGATCTCCATGTAGGACACCTGGAGGAGGGAGGAGATAGAGCTCAGTCTAATGGACATTTATTTACACTTATATAGTGGAGAAGACGAGGTCTTACCTCCACAGAGTAGGTCAGGTCTGGATCAGAGTTCTCTCCTGTTCTCTGGAACAAGTCCTCACACAGCTGAACACACAGAGACTCATTGATCAGGAAAGTCTCTATTCTTCTATCTCCTACATTTATTAAATGAGGTTCAGCAGAACACCTGGACACAGACGCATAAATGAATCTCATTGTGTACCTGTGGTATGATCCCTTCCTGTCCAGGCTCCTGCTTGCCCATCATGGTGTAGCTCTTCCCTCCCCCCGTCTGACCGTACGCAAAGATGCACACGTTGTATCCTGGAAGACGATCACAACAATGTTAGTTATGAGAAAACATCCTGAATATCACCTGTTAGGAGGTCAGCAAATACATAATGTTCAACGCATGTTCAGCTAATCTTTACGTATTATTGGCATCATCATCACTATGTATCATGAGCGTCAACATTAACACCTGCAGCATCTTCATTAGCATTACTAGCATCACCATTCATATCCATAACTTCATTAGCATTACTAGCATCATCACTACTAATGGGGCATCAACATAAACATCTGTGTCATTATTATTAGCATCTGCAGCATCATCGTTAGCATTACTAGCATCATTATTCACATCCATAACTTTATTAGCATTATTAGCATCATCACTACTATCATCAACAGCAACACCTGCAGCATTATTAGTAGCATCTGGAGCATCATCATTAGCATTACTAGGATCATTGGCATCACCATTCACACCCATAACTTAATTAGCATTATCAGCATCATCATTACATCATAAGCATCAACATCTGCAGCACTATCACTACTGTCAT
>JAVDOI010000251.1:32500-90000 GCA_032191485.1 Leptoclinus maculatus | reverse complement strand
ACGGAGAAGTTGAGGCCCGCTGCTGGGCGGCGAATCACGGCAGAAACTCTCGGTAATCCGGTGGTTCGTCCGGTCCGGTGGACGCTTCTAGTGGGGGGGGGGGGCGGGGGACCGTCACCGGTTAACGGTTCACCGGGTGTGAACGTAAAGTTTTAACGGAAAAATGTAGTTTAAAGAAAGGAAAAGAGAGGAGAGAGAGAGGGGGGGGCAGAGAGGCTGGCCGGTGGCCTGGCCGCGCGGCGGGTGTGCGCGTGTGAACGCAAGCGCGTCCTCGCGACGGAGCAGTGCTCGGAGCCGAGTGGAGAGAGAGCCAATCAGCGGTGAGCTCTGGGGCTCGAGCCAGCTCCGCCCCGCCCCCTGATCCTCCTCCGAAGGACTCAGAGACAGAAGTCTTACTCTGACTACACAACAAAGTACTAATACCACTCTGTACAAGTACTCTGTTACAGTAAAAGTACTACTACCACACTGTATCTGCTCTGGTTTATGCTCTTAGAACAGTGATTTTCAACCGCTGTCTCACGGCACACCAGTGTGCCGTGAGAGATCGTCAGGTGTGTCGTGGGAAAATGTCCAATTTCACTTAATGAGTCCAAAAAAATATTATTTAGTTGTTGCAAATACTTTGCCATTGTTGAGCGTCTGACCTGCACTGACTCAGTAATAATACTCTTCCATGCCAGTGGGTGGCAGTAGGTAGCGCAGTAATGACCTCGTTAATGTAGGACAGTAGAATGAAATGATGGGAGACGTTGAGGTGACGAGATGAACAGATGGAGAAATATTTGAAAAGGAAAAATGCAGACTCTGAACTGAGCCCTGGACAACATAACCCAAGATGAAAAGCCTCGTAAGGATCAACACATTTAGAGACTTGTCATTACATTGTCAGCATATATCCGGCCCTCGGTACAACGGCCCGACAGAAAATATCAGATGTTTATCATAACTGTCCCGCCACACCACAGAGCTCCGGGACGAAACGTGGCGATGTGAGCTGGCTTTTTGTGCAACATAACGAAGCATCTCACTGCGCTAAACCTCCAGCTTCAGGGACGGGGACGTGTGATCACAGACATGTGTGATGCAGTAAAAGTCTCCACCGCTGTGTTCCCGACTGAGCATTGTGCTGATAAACTGGGTGCACTTGGCACAGAGTTCACTCTGCAATTTGCCGACTTTGCAGCTCAGAAATTTAAATTTGAACTGCTCAGCAATCCGTTTGCAGTTGACGTGGAAAGAGCACCCGTGGAGCTGATAGACCTCCAGTGTAATGACACTCAAGGCAAAGTATGACTCTGAGGGCGCTGCACAGTTTCCAAGCTTCACCCCCGAAACGATGCCTTAACTCCGCCTACATGCTGCTCAGATGCTCTGCATGTTTGGAAGCACATACCTGTGTGAGCAGCTGTTCTCTGTGATGAAGATGAACACAGACCCACACAGGAGTCGTCTCACTGATGCACACCGTCACTCCATCTTGAGGGTTTCCACAGAACCTAACTCCAGATATTAATGAACTGGCAGCCAAGAGAAGATGCCAAACATCTGGCTCTGGTACACATGCATAAAATAATGTAGCCTACCTAAACATGTATTCTTTTTGTCCAATATCCCTTCTATCCTGTTTATTAAATGTTGACTCTATTTGACCCTCAACGTAGTCCCAATGTTTAATTTTGTCCCTCCCTGGGATTGAGTTTGACACCCCATATATACTGTATTATGCTAAAAGGTGTCATTTTGTAACGTTTTTGGTTGTTGGTGTGCCGCGGGATCTTTTTAATGTAAAAAATGTGCCGCAGCTCAGAAAAGGTTGAAAAACACTGAGCTAGATGCTTGTTTAAAGGAGATGTACTCATGACTTCTGGTGACTAGTAGTTCTCTTGAATACTGTGTTGAATACACTTATTGTAAGTCGCTTTGGATAAAAGCGTCTGCTAAATGACTGTAATGTAATGTAATGAATAAATACTCTGTTACAGTAAAAGTACTGCTATGACACTGTACAAATATTCAGTAAAGGTACTTATACCACACTTTACAAATACTATGTTACTAACGGTTTCAGCTGTACTTGTATAAACTGTTGGGGAGTTTATTTTATAAATAATCATAATATTCATATGATTTGTGTGTAAATATATTAATCTGTCACATAAACGTAGTGAAATAAGAGTATAAAGTGTCTTGAGAATAACAGTACAAATACCTCAACCTTGAGTAAATGTACTCAGTTATATTGTAGAACTACTATAAGTACTATTAACAATGAGTAGCTCGCTGTGTATCATAAATAAATAGTTATTGAGTCTCAGAAACGTGTTTTCTTATTCTGATGGAAAGGATCATCTTCTCAAACACAGACGATCTTTGTCGTCGTGTCTCCTCCCCTTTGACTTTACATTGTAACCGGAGACACGCGCACACAGGATGTTAGACCAGCAACCTGAACACACAGCTGTGACGTCAAACACACCCTAACGTCTACGGACCTCGTTACGTCCTAAACTACACGTTCTTTGGACGTCTCTAACTCAGTCAAACCTTAACACACACACACGATACACACATTTCTACATTCAGCGATAGTCACACTTTCTGGTGATGTTATCATTGTTACGTCCATGCAGAAGAAAAGTCCTTAAATTAATTTAGAAATCATGGAAAGAAAGACGCCGCAGAACCTGCCTGAGGATTGAGCTGTTTTAAACTTGTCTTCAGTGTCTCAGTGATCACGTGACCCCGGTGTGTACAAACACGAGTTCATTAAAGAGAGGAGAGCGTCACACACAATCCGGCTTGTTTTTTATTTAATACAAACTAATATGCGGTCATATTAATGTACCATATCTATATCAATGGTCTGTATAATAAAACAACAGAACAAACTACAGTTTAATCAATAGAAATATATTTATTATTATATAATAACTTTCTCTCTGTCAGGTAAACATGTTTTCATCACCTCAGATTCTGTCTGTGTGTTTAGTCAACGTCAAACATCACGAGTGTGTGTGTGTGTGTGTGTGTGCTTCCTGACTTCCAGGTGTTTCCTAACCACACACACACACACACACAGACACACAGACACACACATACACACACACACACACACACACACACACACACACACACACACACACACTCACAGACACGCACACACACTCACAGACACACACACACACACACACACACACTCACAGACACAGACACACACACACACACACACACACACCTACACACACACACACACACACACACACACCTCCTCCTGTGATGTAATGAGTGAAAACAGACCACAGGGGGCGCTGCTGACTCAGTAGAAGAAGAAGTTGTTTTAAACGAGAATATTTCTGTTATTTGCGTTTTTACGTGTTGTTTTTATGTACACTACCATGTTGACCTCTTTACTAAATGTATACAAAATCTCAAAGGGATTATCCTGAATATAAAATATATATTTCCTCAAGTGTGTACTTAAGTATGAATTTAATAATAATAATAATAATACTTTAGTTTTATATAGCGCTTTTCTAAACACTCAAAGATGCTTTACATAAGGCAAAGACAAACAGAACAAACAAGAAAAAGAAAGAAAAGAAAGACAGAGGAGCAAACAAAACAAACAATTTGGTATTTTGGTGAAAAAGAAAACTGGAGAAGCTGTGCTGTCATGTAGTGGAGGGTAGGGAATGGGTGATGTAGTGGAGGGTAGGGAATGGGTGATGTAGTGGAGGGGAGGGAATGGGTGATGTAGTGGAGGGTAGGGAATGGGTGATGTAGTGGAGGGTAGGGAATGGGTGATGTAGTGGAGGGTAGGGAATGGGTGATGTAGTGGAGGGGAGGGAATGGGTGATGTAGTGGAGGGTAGGGAATGGGTGATGTAGTGGAGGGTAGGGAATGGGTGATGTAGTGGAGGGTGGGGAATGGGTGATGTAGTGGAGGGTGGGGAATGGGTGATGTAGTGGAGGGTAGGGAATGGGTGATGTAGTGGAGGGTAGGGAATGGGTGATGTAGTGGAGGGTAGGGAATGGGTGATGTAGTGGAGGGGAGGGAATGGGTGATGTAGTGGAGGGTAGGGAATGGGTGATGTAGTGGAGGGTAGGGAATGGGTGATGTAGTGGAGGGTAGGGAATGGGTCATGTAGTGGAGGGTGGGAATGGGTGATGTAGTGGAGGGTAGGGAATGGGTCATGTAGTGGAGGGTAGGGAATGGGTGATGTAGTGGAGGGGAGGGAATGGGTGATGTAGTGGAGGGTGGGGAATGGGTGATGTAGTGGAGGGTAGGGAATGGGTGATGTAGTGGAGGGTAGGGAATGGGTGATGTAGTGGAGGGGAGGGAATGGGTCATGTAGTGGAGGGGAGGGAATGGGTGATGTAGTGGAGGGTAGGGAATGGGTGATGTAGTGGAGGGTAGGGAATGGGTGATGTAGTGGAGGGGAGGGAATGGGTCATGTAGTGGAGGGGAGGGAATGGGTGATGTAGTGGAGGGTAGGGAATGGGTGATGTAGTGGAGGGGAGGGAATGGGTGATGTAGTGGAGGGTAGGGAATGGGTGATGTAGTGGAGGGGAGGGAATGGGTGATGTAGTGGAGGGTAGGGAATGGGTCATGTAGTGGAGGGTAGGGTATGGGTGATGTAGTGGAGGGTAGGGAATGGGTGATGTAGTGGAGGGGAGGGAATGGGTGATGTAGTGGAGGGGAGGGAATGGGTGATGTAGTGGAGGGGAGGGAATGGGTGATGTAGTGGAGGGTGGGGAATGGGTGATGTAGTGGAGGGGAGGGAATGGGTGATGTAGTGGAGGGTGGGGAATGGGTGATGTAGTGGAGGGGAGGGAATGGGTGATGTAGTGGAGGGTAGGGAATGGGTGATGTAGTGGAGGGGAGGGAATGGGTCATGTAGTGGAGGGTAGGGAATGGGTGATGTAGTGGAGGGGAGGGAATGGGTGATGTAGTGGAGGGTGGGGAATGGGTGATGTAGTGGAGGGTAGGGAATGGGTGATGTAGTGGAGGGTAGGGAATGGGTGATGTAGTGGAGGGGAGGGAATGGGTGATGTAGTGGAGGGTGGGGAATGGGTGATGTAGTGGAGGGGAGGGAATGGGTGATGTAGTGGAGGGGAGGGAATGGGTGATGTAGTGGAGGGTGGGGAATGGGTGATGTAGTGGAGGGGAGGGAATGGGTGATGTAGTGGAGGGGAGGGAATGGGTGATGTAGTGGAGGGTAGGGAATGGGTGATGTAGTGGAGGGTGGGGAATGGGTGATGTAGTGGAGGGTAGGGAATGGGTGATGTAGTGGAGGGGAGGGAATGGGTGATGTAGTGGAGGGGAGGGAATGGGTGATGTAGTGGAGGGGAGGGAATGGGTGATGTAGTGGAGGGGAGGGAATGGGTGATGTAGTGGAGGGTAGGGAATGGGTGATGTAGTGGAGGGGAGGGAATGGGTGATGTAGTGGAGGGGAGGGAATGGGTGATGTAGTGGAGGGTGGGGAATGGGTGATGTAGTGGAGGGGAGGGAATGGGTGATGTAGTGGAGGGTGGGGAATGGGTGATGTAGTGGAGGGTAGGGAATGGGTGATGTAGTGGAGGGGAGGGAATGGGTGATGTAGTGGAGGGGAGGGAATGGGTGATGTAGTGGAGGGTGGGGAATGGGTGATGTAGTGGAGGGGAGGGAATGGGTGATGTAGTGGAGGGTAGGGAATGGGTGATGTAGTGGAGGGGAGGGAATGGGTCATGTAGTGGAGGGGAGGGAATGGGTGATGTAGTGGAGGGTAGGGAATGGGTGATGTAGTGGAGGGGAGGGAATGGGTCATGTAGTGGAGGGGAGGGAATGGGTGATGTAGTGGAGGGTAGGGAATGGGTGATGTAGTGGAGGGGAGGGAATGGGTGATGAGGAGTTGATGATGTTGGTGATGAGGGGGGAGAGTGAGGGGAGGCAGGCCTTGACTAAGGAAGAGGGGAGGGGGTCAAGGGCACAGGTGGAGGTCTTCATGCTGGAGAATATGGAGGAGAGGTCCATTTCAGTGATTGAACTGAAGGATGAGAGTGAGTGGCTTGGAAGTAGGGGAGGGTCATGTTGAGGGCTGGGGGGGGGGTGGTAGTGGAGGGGGAGGGGGCAGCCAGCTGGTTGTGTATTGCGATGATTTTGTCGTTGAAGAAGGATAGAAATTAGTTGCATTTGCTGGTGGTAAAGGAGGTGGAGATGGTGTCCATGGGCTTGAGGAGTTTGTTGATGGTGGAGAAAAGCGTTTTGGGGTTGTTGGAGCCTGATTGGATGATGGAGGAGTAGTGAGAGGAGCGAGCGGTGTTGAGGGCATCTTTGTATTGTTGTTGGTGGAGTTTGAAAGCATCAAGGTGAACAGTGAGTCCAGTTTTTTTGGCAAGACATTCCAAGGTACTTGTACTTTACTTTCTACGTCTCCCTCAGTCCATCTCAGAGGTACATATTGTACTTTTTACTGTACTACATCTCAGAGGTAGATATTGTACTTTATACTGTACTACATCTCAGAGGTACATATTGTACTTTATACTGTACTACATCTCAGAGGTACATATAATACTTTTTACTGTACTACATCTCAGAGGTACATATTGTACTTTTTACTGAACTACACCTCAGAGGTACATATTGTACTTTATACTGTACTACATCTCAGAGGTACATATTGTACTTTATACTGTACTGCGTCTCTTGATTTGTGTCCGTCATGGCCGACATTGACTCATTGGGTAGAAAGGTTTTTCCTGTTTATGAGAGTAGAAGAAGAGACACGAATATCTCTGTGAATGAAGCAGAAGAAGAGAAGAAGAAGAGCATGTTTCCTCTACGTGACGGAAACTTATCCAGATATTTATTACCAAAGGAAATGTAAACAAAGATTCTTCACTGGAAACAAGCCTATTCTCAGTAAGACCATCATTTACACACACACACACACACACACACACACACACACACACACACACACACACACACACACACACACACACACACACACACACACACACAGAGAGAGACTCACACAAACACACAAACACACAGACACACACACTCTCACACACGCACACACACAAACACACACAAACACATACACACACACAAACACACACACACTCTCACACACACACACACACACACACACAAACACACACACACACACACACAAACACATACACACACACAAACTCACACACACACATACACTTACACACAGACACAGACTCACACACACAAACACACACACAGGGTTTAGTCAAAACTCTGGTTCTGTTGCCATAGTAACTAAGAAATATATGTAAATATAAGCTGCTCTCTGGCTCCTCCTTCTTAAAGAGACAGACTAAGTGTTTTATTTATTTCCTGTCTGTAGAATATAAATCTGGTTTTAGTTTGTTACTCATGAAAATCTGAAGTTAACGCTGTCATGTGTCGTCAGTCGTTTTGAACGTCTATTTGCCCTCATATTAAAATATTACAAAGAGTAAAGTCACCTTCAGTTCAGAATAAAACCTCAACAACCCATGAACCCTCCTCAACAACACATGAACCCTCCTCAACAACACATGAACCCTCCTCAACAAAACATGAACCCTCCTCAACAAAACATGAACCCTCCTCAACAACCCATGAACCCTCCTCAACAACACATGAACCCTCCTCAACAAAACATGAACCCTCCTCAACAAAACATGAACCCTCCTCAACAACACATGAACCCTCCTCAACAACACATGAACCCTCCTCAACAAAACATGAACCCTCCTCAACAACCCATGAACCCTCCTCAACAACACATGAACCCTCCTCAACAAAACATGAACCCTCCTCAACAAAACATGAACCCTCCTCAACAAAACATGAACCCTCCTCAACAAAACATGAACCCTCCTCAACAACCCATGAACCCTCCTCAACAACACATGAACCCTCCTCAACAAAACATGAACCCTCCTCAACAACACATGAACCCTCCTCAACAACACATGAACCCTCCTCAACAACACATCAACCCTCCTCAACAAAACATGAACCCTCCTCAACAACACATGAACCCTCCTCAACAACCCATGAACCCTCCTCAACAACACATGAACCCTCCTCAACAAAACATGAACCCTCCTCAACAACCCATGAACCCTCCTCAACAACACATGAACCCTCCTCAACAAAACATGAACCCTCCTCAACAAAACATGAACCCTCCTCAACAAAACATGAACCCTCCTCAACAACACATGAACCCTCCTCAACAACCCATGAACCCTCCTCAACAACACATGAACCCTCCTCAACAAAACATGAACCCTCCTCAACAACCCATGAACCCTCCTCAACAACACATGAACCCTCCTCAACAAAACATGAACCCTCCTCAACAAAACATGAACCCTCCTCAACAACACATGAACCCTCCTCAACAACACATGAACCCTCCTCAACAACACATGAACCCTCCTCAACAACACATGAACCCTCCTCAACAACCCATGAACCCTCCTCAACAACACATGAACCCTCCTCAACAACACATGAACCCTCCTCAACAACACATGAACCCTCCTCAACAACCCATGAACCCTCCTCAACAACACATGAACCCTCCTCAACAACCCATGAACCCTCCTCAACAACACATGAACCCTCCTCAACAACCCATGAACCCTCCTCAACAACCCATGAACCCTCCTCAACAACACATGAACCCTCCTCAACAACACATGAACCCTCCTCAACAACCCATGAACCCTCCTCAACAACACATGAACCCTCCTCAACAACCCATGAACCCTCCTCAACAACCCATGAACCCTCCTCAACAACACATGAACCCTCCTCAACAACCCATGAACCCTCCTCAACAAAACATGAACCCTCCTCAACAACCCATGAACCCTCCTCAACAACACATGAACCCTCCTCAACAACCCATGAACCCTCCTCAACAAAACATGAACCCTCCTCAACAACACATGAACCCTCCTCAACAAAACATGAACCCTCCTCAACAACACATGAACCCTCCTCAACAACCCATGAACCCTCCTCAACAACACATGAACCCTCCTCAACAACCCATGAACCCTCCTCAACAACCCATGAACCCTCCTCAACAACCCATGAACCCTCCTCAACAACACATGAACCCTCCTCAACAACCCATGAACCCTCCTCAACAACCCATGAACCCTCCTCAACAACACATGAACCCTCCTCAACAACCCATGAACCCTCCTCAACAACACCCGAACCCTCCTCAACAACACATGAACCCTCCTCAACAAAACATGAACCCTCCTCAACAACCCATGAACCCTCCTCAACAACCCATGAACCCTCCTCAACAAAACATGAACCCTCCTCAACAACTCATGAACCCTCCTCAACAACCCATGAACCCTCCTCAACAACACATGAACCCTCCTCAACAACACATGAACCCTCCTCAACAACCCATGAACCCTCCTCAACAACCCATGAACCCTCCTCAACAAAACATGAACCCTCCTCAACAACCCATGAACCCTCCTCAACAACACATGAACCCTCCTCAACAACACATGAACCCTCCTCAACAACCCATGAACCCTCCTCAACAACACCCGAACCCTCCTCAACAACCCATGAACCCTCCTCAACAACACCCGAACCCTCCTCAACAACACCTGAACCCTCCTCAACACAAATGTCTTTTATTTTAGGACAGAAAGGTGACACTTCATTAGCTATAAATATTTATTTTCATTTAAATACAATTAAATACATATAAAGCTTATAAACAAAACACTATTAAATACCTTTTTGAGCCCTTAATGCACATTGTTCTGCATTTCTACAGACTTTGACATGGGGAATTACCCACAATTTATAGCGGTGTGACGTTAAACACAGGGGTTAACATGTGAAGTTTGCATGTAGCTCATTGGTTGTTTGTCCTCTGATGTTATGATGATGATGCTTTTTCAAATATTCCTTCAAGAAGTCCGTCTCTCTGTGAACAAAGTAAAAAGAATGTTTTGGTGTCGTGAAGTTAACGTGACTTGTCACAAAGTGCTTGAGCCCGAGCAGCCCGAGCACTCGAGCACTTACCAGGTGACGTGAGTTACCTGAGGGTTCGGGGTTCAGGGTTCAGGTTTTAGGGGGTCCATCAGGTGGTGTTCCTCCTCATGGACCCCTTCCTCATTAGAGAGGAGTGGACGTCCCTTATGTTTTCCCTGAACGCCCCGGTCGAGTAGTAGTACAGCAGCGGGTTGACCACGCTGTTGGACGCTGCCAAGCACAGCGTCACCACCACGGCCCGCTGCAGCGCCACCGTGACTCCGCAGTCCCAGCCGCCGCACACGGCATGCAGGTGCAGCGACCGCACCACATGGTAGGGCAGGAAGCAGATCAGGAAGGTCGCCGTCACCATGGCCACCAGGCGCACCGAGCGGCGCGCGTTGCGACGACGGCGAGCGGCGCCGGTGGATCGGCCACCGTCGTCGCCGTTGAAGCGGGACGTGAGGAGGCGGACGATCCGGCTGTAGCAGAAGATGATGGTGAGGAACGGGAGGAGGAAGCCCAGAGCCAACGCCACGTAGTTCAGGATCAGGACAGTTACCCAAGAGGAGGGGCTAGACGGCTCGAAGCAACGAGGAAGCCCCGCCCTTAAGGGAACCAATAGATAACAGGTAGACAAACAGAAGAACAAAGCTTTAGTTGGATTCTAAAGTAACATTTTGTGATTTCATCATTTCAATTCTCTCAATTCAGAGTCGAACTACGAGACCAAAGTGTTTCTAGTGACCCCTGGAGGCTGCAGAGCTCATTACGGTCACATGAGTGAACTGTGTATCTTAAGGTAGTTTCTTCAGAGAAATGCAGAGGAGCAAAAACTACAATATTTTCTTGTTAAAAAGTACAAAAGTACAAAGTATACATGAAGTATGAACTGAAGTACATTTGCGTCTCCTCCAAGTCAGAGAAGAGAATAAAACCAGGTTGTGAATTCATCTCCGGAGGTGTAAAAATCTACATTTGAGTAAATATTTAGCAGCTAAATCAAATAGTTTATATATATATAGTTTATATATTCAACCTTTGTTTCTTTATAATACATTTAATACTTGACTTCTTTCTTTACAGGGTTTGTATAAAGGTAATAAAGTAGTTTATGAATATGAGATATGAGTTTACAGAGGTGGAACTAAAGGAAGTCGTTACGATATAAAGGGTTCATCCTCTGGGGAGCAGGAACGGGATCTGGAAATATGATAATAATAATCTGAAGATCTGATGGAGGCAAAAACCAAAACTAGAAGCTAAAAGAGGCTCAAAAGCTTGAACTGCAGACATGAAGATCTTCTGATAATTAAGTCACAAAAAACTAATTAAATGAAAAAGTTGATGAAGTTAAAAAGATTACGTTTTCAAAAAGGTTAAGAAATAATACTGTATTAACATATATAACATAATATATTATTAATCACTTTTCAAATGTAAGAGAATATTAAATAAAAAAGTAAAAAAAAAATATAAAGTTTAAAAAGTAAAAAAAGTAAAAAAAAGAAAAAGAAGAATGAAATGAAGTTCTGTCTCACCTGTACGTCACCCCACCGGTCAGGAAGGGGACAGAGGACACGCCCACAAACAGCCAGACTCCTAGACAGACCAATAGGGTTCGAAGGGGCGTGACCAGAGCACGGTGACGAAGAGGATAATTCACAGCGTGCCAACGGAGCACGCTCAGTAGAGTGAGGAAGAGGATGCTGAGGAGGAAGAGTCATCTTTTAATGTGTGTGTGTGTGTGTGTTTGTGTGTGTGCGTTTGTGTGTGTGTTTGTGTGTGTTACCTTGTGTACAAGTTGACGTAGAAGCCGAAGACGCACAGTCGGCACAGCCAATCAGGAAAGTCCCAGACTCCGCCCCTGAAGTAATAAGCCAATCGCAGTGGGAGGGTGAGGGAGAAGCTCCCGTCTGATAGGGCGAGGTTCATCATGACCACGCAGGGGGCGGAGCTTCTGGGGAGGAAACAGGAAGAACACACCTTTATGTTTCATTTACGTTCTGTGAGAGATGTTACAGAGTATTTTGTTTGAAGATAAAATGTCAACATATCAACAGATCTTTCAATTTAATTAAAAAAGTTATAAAGTTAAAAATGATAAAGTCTTATTTTTCATTCAAGAGTTAAATATATACATAAATACATATACAAATGAAACAGGTGATAAAGTCATGAAAAAATATATATTTAATAAAAGGAGATAAAGTAAAAAGAAAGTTTTAAAATTAATAAATGCAGAAAATATAAAATGAAAAAGTTATGAAGTTAAAAAAGATAAAGATGTTGAATTAAAAAAATCATACTTTAATATTATCCTATTATATAATATACAATCTTTTTAACCGTTAAAACTTAAGGAAATATTAAATAAATTAAAATTAAAAAGATAAAAATATGTTTAAAGGGAAGATAAAGCAAATATATAAATTAATTAAATTATAACAAAGATGTGTAAAAATGTGATAAAGTTGATAAAAATATTGTATTATTATCTTGTCATATATTATACTTTTAGTAACATTTAAGAAACTAAAACATAATAAAAAACAGTTGACAGAGTCATGCAAAAAAATTAAAAGATGTTTAAAATAGAAAATAAAGATCAATCAACTAAATTATAAAAAAGCGACAAATATAAAAACATAATTTACAAAAAGGTTAAAAGACGGATGTATTATTATTTTATGATATTACATTTAGTTTCATAACTCTTTAAATGCAAGACAATATGAAACAAGTTAAAGGGACAAACTGTCAGCTGTTCAATGACATCATCACTGATATAAACACTTTACAGATAAGTTCAGAGTGATGATGCAGCACATAAAACATAAGCTGCTCTCCTCTGATGGAATATTGTTCATGCTCAGTTAAGATATGATGTTTGCATGTTATTCAAATCTCTGAATGTGGGAAACTAATGAACATCAGTCCAGTGATGTGACAGCGAGGTCTGACCTCAACCTCAGTGTTTAAATAGTATATAGTGTTTAATAGTTAATTTAATAATAATAATAATAATTTCATATCCTCAACCTCTCGTTCTGATGCATTGACAACAAAAATAAACTACATGACGTCATCTGAGGGATTCAAAACTAGTTATTCTTCAATCCGCTGAGAAAGAAAAACAAGAAGATAATAACTTCCTGAAGAGAGAAACAATGCAGCTTTTTAAAATGTCCGACTAACCAGACAGACCTGCTAACCAGGCTCAGACCTGAGGCTACTCCACTACCCAGCATGCCCCTGGCTGTCTGGAAGTCAATGGAGAAACTTCCCAGGATAGAGATACATGTTTGTATGTTTTAATGATAAAGGTTGAGAATTAATAACCTAAACCTAGTTGTTCATTTGATACCATTCCAATTCATTGTATATACTGTGCATTTTTATTTTTATTTTATTCTATTTTATCTTATTTTTTATTCTATTTCTTCAATTCAATATCTGCTCTATTATTTTATTGTACTGTATATATTGTGCATTTCCATACTTAATATTTTATTCTACTCTGTAACTTGCTGCTGCTACAAACAAATTTCCCCCTGGGGATAAATAAAGTTTATATCTATCTATCTATCTATCTATTAATGCAAGTCAATAGAGGGAGTATAGAAAGATAGAGATATATGTTTGTATGGCTTGATGATAAAGGTTGAGAATTAATGGAAGTCAATAGAGGGAGTATAGAAAGATAGAGATATATGTTTGTATGGCTTGATGATAAAGGTTGAGAATTAATGGAAGTCAATAGAGGGACCTCACATAGATAGAGTTGTATGTTTGTATGTTGTAATGATAAAGGTTAAGATTAAATGGAAGTCAATGGAGGGACCTCACATAGATAGAGATATATGTTTGTATGTCTTGATGGTAAAGGTTGACAATTAATGGAAGTCAATGGCGGGACCTCACAAAAATGGAGATACAGACCTGTGGTTTCCCTGCAGGAAAAAGACTGCCAGCGCTCCGATGTTGCAGAGAATGGCGACAGGAAACAGCAGCAGGTAGGTAATGGTGTAGGCGTGGTACTTGAATGCATCGTCCTTGTGGAAACACGTCACCAGCAGATCCCTGGCCACCGAGGAGTTGTTGCCGACGTTCCCCATGAGAGTGTTAAGCAGGCTTACTATAAAATACACACAGAGTATTTTCACTGAATATATCTAAATACATACCAGTTATTGACACACAAATACATATTAAACATAAATACTTAATGCAGACATTCAGACTGGAGCTCTGTGGCATCACATTACTAAATGTTTTAAGGCAGTTTGTCTCAGTGAGCTACTTCCTGAAATAATAACTGATATCTAATTTGTATGACTCTGAAACAAACGGTACCTGAAGGCACCACAGATCAAAACCACAAGACCAGGAAACTGATGCTGTCTGTGTCTGTCTGCGTGTGTGTGTAAGTGAAAGTGTGTGTGTGTGTGTGTGTGTGTGTGTGTGTGTGATATGTAAACCAGCCAGACGGTTTTAAACAAAGCTGCTTTCAAACGGTGTACTCTGTGTACTCTAATATAAAAGATCAAGTAGAATACAGTTTAAGAGGAGCTGCTGTATTTGTAAACATCAGTTCAAAGTTAATGAAAAGCCAGATGTTTTAAATGTTATTGATAATGTTATGGGTAAAATTATATAAACTTCATATTTATATACTTCATACAGTTTGTTGTGTCGACTGAAGATGAACATTAAACCACTGAATGACTCCCAACACGTACAAACACTCACTGCTATGACCTTTGACCTCCTCACTGACTCGTGTTTATAGTGTCGATGATGTAGGAGACGGTCTGACCTCAGAGACCGACAACCAACGGAAATAAAGTCCAGAAGAACACAAACGTCTGTGTTTCAAGAGTTCATGAAAACTTTGTCCTAACATTTCGTGTCATTTTGTCTTTTTGTTGTTTTGTCTCTTTGTGTTGTTTTGTCTCTTTGTGGTCGTTTTGTAATAATTTAATGATATTTAATATTTAAACTCATGTCGTGGAGGACAAAATGGAAAAACTCAAGTAAAAATACTTCTCTTTGTATTTTGCAAAATGATTTTTCAAACTATTAAAACACATTGAAACTAATATAATATTCATAAAATGTGGAGAAAATCTGAGCCGAATATTTACAATAAAAGAAGACAGACGATGAGAAGATGAACCTTCAGAGAGAAACGATACATGTTGTTGTTTTTGCAAAGATAAAGAGACAAATTCAAGTTATTATAAAATGTTGGATTCAGTATTTAATGCTGCGTTTTCTTCTTCATCATCATCATCACGGTTTGTTTCCTTCACATCATCGTCGAGTCGTTTTGTCTGATTAGTCGTTTGCTTCTTTGAGTTTACATTTGAAGCCGCTGAACAACCGTTGACTCACATCATCAAACAGTCGGCATGAAGCTAAAGAGGACTGAAGACCATTTAAGGCCTTGAACTCTAAGAAAGATGTCAACCTGAACTCATGTTTAAAAGTCGTCACTCACCGTTCATCCGTCCGTCCGTCTGCTTCTGATCCTCTGCTAACGTTCAGGATTCTGATCCTCTGAGAGACGTTTGTGGGAGTGTTAGAGGGTTTACCATGGAAGTACACGCACACACACACGCACACACACACACACACACACACACACACACACACACACACACACACACACACACACACACACACACACACACACACACACACACACACACACACACACACACACACACACACACACAGGCAGAGAGCCAACACACACTCATTAGTCCTTCACTTCATGATTTAACTCTCAGGTATTTCTAAACTGTTGTTCTCTTGAGAACAAGAATCTGGATCCTAAAACAAAAAAAACAAGACGACGTTTCACAAACGAGTTTTACATGAAACATGTTAATTCATGTCTGACACCTGATACACTGTAAACAGACACACACACACACACACACACATACACACATAAACGCACACACACAGAAAAAGAAGAAGAAAAAAGAAGGAAAAAAGAAGAAAAAGAAGAAAAAGAAGAAAAAGAAGAAAAAGAAGAAAAAGAAGAAAAAAAGAAAAAAGAAAAGAGAAAAAGAAGAAAAAGAAAAAAGAAGAACAAAAGAAGAAGAAGAAGCTGTGACCTTTGACCTCCTCACTGACTCGTGTTTATAGTGTCGATGATGTAGGAGACGGTCTGACCTCAGAGACCGACAACCAACGGAAATAAAGTCCAGAAGAACACAAACGTCTGTGTTTCAAGAGTTCATGAAAACTTTGTCCTAACATTTCGTGTTCTCGCTCATTTTGTATTTTTGTTGTTTTGTAATAAAGTAATAATATTTAATATTTAAACTGAGATGTCATGGAGGACAAAATGGAAAAACTCCAATAAAGTACTTCTCTTTGTATTTTGCAAAATTATTTTTCAAACTATTAAAACACATTGAAACTAATATAATATGTATAAGAAAAAAGAAGAAAAAAAAGAAAAAAAAGAAAAAAGCAGAAAAAAGCAGAAAAAAGCAGAAAAAAGCAGAAAAAGGAAGAAAAAGGAAGAAAGAAGAAGAAAAAAGAAGAAAAAAGAAGAAAAAAGAAGAAAAAATAAGAAAAAATAAGAAAAAAAGAAGAAAAAAGAAGAAAAAAGAAGAAAAAATAAGAAAAAGGAAGAAAAGGAAGAAAAAATAAGAAAAAGAAGAAAAAAAAGAAAAAAAAGAAAAAAAAAGAAAAAATAAGAAAGAAGAAGAAAAAATAAGAAACTCCATCATCGACTAATGACATCATCAATTAGCAGATCAAAAGAAAAATAATCATAATAATTAACTAAATATCTTCTGATTGTGTGTGATGAATCATTAATAAACATGTTTAACATAATTTATAGTAAAGAAATAATAATCAATAAACATAAAATAATGTAAAATTAATGATATTGTAATTATTATTTCTCTTCATGGTTTCACTAATAATTGTTGTTGTTGATCTGCTTTCATATATATTTATTTATTTTGTAAAGCACATTTCTTTTATTAAAAGTTCTCTACAGATAAATTAATTATTAATATTAAAACTGAGAATCAATTGTAAATATCTTCAGGACAGAAACTTTTTGTTCTCAGCGACATTTTAATTGTGTCGATGTTTGTGTTTAAAGTTTACGTCGTGTTTTATCAATAAAAACATAAAACTTGATGTGACTTCATGAGTTTATTATTATTACGAGTTTATTTTATTTTGAAATGAAACATTTTGCTGTGAAAGTTTGAAGAGAAGTCGGGTTGAAGCTCGTTTTGAAAAATTTAAAAAGAGAATTAAATCAAAACTGATGAAAATAAATCACAACTTTACCACAATAATAATAATAATTAAATGTCACAAGTTTAATACAAACAATATCATTTAGATGAAGTCATTCTTTTGTTTACAAAGAAAAGATTCAAGAATAAAGAAAAAAAATAACAATATTATGATAAAGAGGAAAAACTTTCATGAAGTTCATAAAAAACAGAATATAATGAGAAACACATTTGTATTTTGAGGAGAAAAAGTCAAAATTTTAAGAGAATATTTTGAGCACATTTTAAAAGGAAACTCATAATATTTCCAGGAATAAATAAAACTTAAAATATAAAATATAAACTGCAGCCGGTTAGTATTGTGGAAGATGTCGGTCTGAGGAACGTTCTCAAGGTGCGTTCGCGTCTCGTTTGGTGTGAACGCACCTTTAGGATCAACGAATGACGTCACGTATGAGCCTCGAGAATGAGCTAAGAAAGTTAGCGGAAAGATTAACGTGAGACAACTTCCGGTTTCTTCAGACGAACATCCGGTTTTCAGAATAAGATGCCAACAAAGTATGAATTATATTCACATTAATTATAAAACATGCTGCCTGCATCTCGTGAGTTAAAGGGAAAATACACCTAAATTGTGCGTAAAGTGTCTTTATTCTTTGATCGCTGGGTAACCATCATCACCTCTGAGTTACAGCATTATATTGATGAACAGTAGAGCTGCATTCACCTGCTCTGACTGTCATGAAGACACAAGACACACATTTAGATGAAACGTGCTGAAACATTGTGTTCATGTTCACAGCAGTGGAACGTTTCACATCCAGTCAGCACACTGAGCACAGATAGTGAAGAGATAGAACTCTACTGTGTAAAGGGAATACTGCTGTTAACAAGAACCGGATGTGTTTAAAGTGTTTACAAACCAAATGTTATTGACCTTTTGTTCATATAGCAGTACTTTAAAATAAAAGAGCGCAATACACTACTTTTGAATTCATTATTGAACTTTGCCATAACAATGAGATTAAAAATTGTAATCGTTGCCCAGCACTAATATATATATATATATGTATATGTGTGTATGTATATAGTTTTCCCTCTTTCCTGCTGCTCTTTAAGTCTGCAGATCAGGGAGAGAGCTTCACCTCATTGGTCACATCCGAAGGGTTTCTCTCCATCATTCATGCACAGATGTTTAATACAGATACTTCATTGAGAAAAAAGTTTCCTACAATGCTCACAGCTGTATAGTTTCTCTCCTAAGTGAGTCAACTGATGACTTTTTAGATCTCAGACACGAGTACTGTACTATAGTCCTATAATAAACTGTACTATAGTCCCATAATAAACTGTACTATAGTCCCATAATAGACCCCTGCAGTTTGCCTACCGTGCAAACAGGTCGGTGGATGATGCAGTCAGCATGGGACTGCACTACATGCTGCAACACCTCGACTCCCCAGGGTCATATGCAAGGGTTCTGTTCGTGGACTTCAGCTCAGCGTTCAACACCATCGTCCCAGCAATACTCCAACCCAAACTCTCCCAGCTCACTGTGCAGCATCCACCTGTCAGTGGATCACAAACTTCCTGACTGACAGGACGCAGCAGGTGAGGCTGGGAAAAATCACATCCAGTACCCGGACTATCAGCACTGGACCCCCCAGGGATGTGTGCTCTCCCCACTGCTCTTCTCTCTCTACACCAACGACTGCACCTCAGAGGACCCGTCTGTTGAACTCCTGAAGTTCACAGACGACACAACGGTCATCGGCCTCATCAGGGACGGTGATGAGTCTGCGTACAGACGGGAGGTTGAACAGCTGGTCCTCTGGTGTGGTCAGAACAACCTGGAGCTAAACAGGCTCAACACTGTGGAGATGACAGTGGACTTCAGGAGGAGCCCCCCAACACTGCTCCCCCTCACCATACTCAACAGCACTGTGTCCGCTGTGGAGACCTTCAGGTTTCTGGGATCCACAATCTCCCAGGACCTGAAGTGAGCCCCCAACATCAACACCATCAGGAAAAAGGCCCAGCAGAGGTTGTACTTCCTGCACCAGCTTAGGAAGTTCAACCTGCCTCAGGAGCTCAGGAGCTGCTGATCCTGTTCTACTCCACCATCATCCAGTCTGTTCTCTGTTCTTCCATCACTGTGTGGTTTGGATCGGCCACCAAACAGGACAGAAACAGACTACAGCGGACTGTCGGGTCTGCAGAGAGGATCATTGGTTCCAGCCTGCCCTCCACCCTGGACTTGTTCACCTCCAGAGTCAGGAAACGGGCTGAAAGATCACTGCAGACCCTTCACACCCTGGACACAAGCTGTTCAACTCCTCCCCTCTGGTAGGAGCTACAGGGCTCTGTACGCCAAAACCACCAGACAGGAACAGCTTCTTTCTGCCGTCACTCTGATGAACAATTAATCAGACATATTGCATCTTCATTTGCACTATTACCACCTTCTGCACTAATATCCCGAATCCATTGTCCATTGTCATTGCTGTTGTTCTTTATGTTCTTTATGCTCATATATATTCTTAGATATATATTTATATTGTACTTAGTACTTAAATGTTAAAGCTTAGTTTCTCTGTTCTACTTTGTTGTCTTTAATGTCCTTGTTTTTTTAATATTTCTCTTGTTTATTGTATATATTTCATATGTGTGTATGTACGATGAGAGTAATGTGTAACCGGAGTCAAATTCCATGTATGCGACCGCATACATGGCCAATAAAGCTGATTCTGATTCTATAATAAACTGTACTATAGTTCTATAATAAACTGTACTATAGTCCTATAATAAACTGTACTATAGTCCTATAATAAACTGTACTATAGTTCTATAATAAACTGTACTATAGTCCTATAATAAACTGTACTATAGTCCTATAATAAACTGTACTATAGTCCTATAATAAACTGTACTATAGTTCTATAATAAACTGTACTATAGTTCTATAATAAACTGTACTATAGTTCTATAATAAACTGTACTATAGTCCTATAATAAACTGTACTATAGTTCTATAATAAACTGTACTATAGTTCTATAATAAACTGTACTATAGTCCTATAATAAACTGTACTATAGTCCTATAATAAACTGTACTATAGTCCTATAATAAACTGTACTATAGTTCTATAATAAACTGTACTATAGTTCTATAGTAAACTGTACTATAGTCTATAATAAACTGTACTATAGTCCTATAATAAACTGTACTATAGTTCTATAATAAACTGTACTATAGTTCTATAATAAACTGTACTATAGTCCTATAATAAACTGTCCTATAGTCCTATAATAAACTGTACTATAGTCCTATAATAAACTCTACTATAGTTCTATAATAAACTGTACTATAGTTCTATAATAAACTGTACTATAGTTCTATAATAAACTGTACTATAGTCCTATAATAAACTGTACTATAGTTCTATAATAAACTGTACTATAGTCTATAATAAACTGTACTATAGTCCTATAATAAACTGTACTATAGTTCTATAATAAACTGTACTATAGTCTATAATAAACTGTACTATATTCCTATAGTAAACTGTACTATAGTTCTATAATAAACTGTACTATAGTCCTATAGTAAACTGTACTATAGTCTATAATAAACTGTACTATAGTCCTATAGTAAACTGTACTATAGTCCTATAATAAACTGTACTATAGTCCTATAATAAACTGTACTATAGTCCTATAGTAAACTGTACTATAGTTCTATAATAAACTGTACTATAGTCCTATAATAAACTGTACTATAGTCCTATAATAAACTGTACTATAGTCTATAATAAACTGTACTATAGTCCTATAATAAACTGTACTATAGTCTATAATAAACTGTACTATAGTCTTATAATAAACTGTACTATAGTCCTATAGTAAACTGTACTATAGTCTATAATAAACTGTACTATAGTCCTATAGTAAACTGTACTATAGTCCTATAATAAATTGTACTATAGTTCTATAATAAACTGTACTATAGTCCTATAATAAACTGTACTATAGTCCTATAATAAACTGTACTATAGTCTATAATAAACTGTACTATAGTTCTATAATAAACTGTACTATAGTCATATAATAAACTGTACTATAGTCCTATAATAAACTGTACTATAGTCTATAATAAATTGTACTATAGTTCTATAATAAACTGTACTATAGTCCTATAATAAACTGTACTATAGTCCTATAATAAACTGTACTATAGTCTATAATAAACTGTACTATAGTCCTATAGTAAACTGTACTATAGTCCTATAATAAACTGTACTATAGTCATATAGTAAACTGTACTATAGTCCTATAATAAACTGTACTATAGTCCTATAGTAAACTGTACTATAGTTCTATAATAAACTGTACTATAGTCCTATAGTAAACTGTACTATAGTTCTATAATAAACTGTACTATAGTCCTATAATAAACTGTACTATAGTCCTATAATAAACTGTACTATAGTCCTATAATAAACTGTACTATAGTCCTATAATAAACTGTACTATAGTCCTATAGTAAACTGTACTATAGTCCTATAATGAACTGTACTATAGTTCTATAATAAACTGTACTATAGTCCTATAATAAACTGTACTATAGTCCTATAATAAACTGTACTATAGTCTATAATAAACTGTACTATAGTCCTATAATAAACTGTACTATAGTCTATAATAAACTGTACTATAGTCCTATAATAAACTGTACTATAGTCTATAATAAACTGTACTATAGTCCTATAGTAAACTGTACTATAGTTCTATAATAAACTGTACTATAGTCCTATAATAAACTGTACTATAGTCCTATAATAAACTGTACTATAGTCTATAGTAAACTGTACTATAGTTCTATAATAAACTGTACTATAGTCTATAATAAACTGTACTATAGTCCTATAATGAACTGTACTATAGTCCTATAGTAAACTGTACTATAGTCCTATAATAAATTGTACTATAGTTCTATAATAAACTGTACTATAGTCCTATAATAAACTGTACTATAGTCCTATAATAAACTGTACTATAGTTCTATAATAAACTGTACTAAAGTCCTATAATAAACTGTACTATAGTCATATAGTAAACTGTACTATAGTCCTATAATAAACTGTACTATAGTCCTATAGTAAACTGTACTATAGTTCTATAATAAACTGTACTATAGTCCTATAGTAAACTGTACTATAGTTCTATAATAAACTGTACTATAGTCCTATAATAAACTGTACTATAGTCCTATAATAAACTGTACTATAGTCCTATAATAAACTGTACTATAGTCCTATAGTAAACTGTACTATAGTCTATAGTAAACTGTACTATAGTTCTATAATAAACTGTACTATAGTCTATAATAAACTGTACTATAGTCCTATAATGAACTGTACTATAGTTCTATGATAACACACTCTGACCTGCAGAGGGCGCCACCACCAAACTCAAGAGACACATGATGAGGAAACGTCCACACTTTAAAAATACCAGACAAACATTCCACCGTTAGTTTCAAGTGTTATTATAAATCATCACAGTTTGGGATCAAAGGAAATAAAACAAAAACAAAGAAACAAAGAAAAACTCAAAACTAATTAATACTTCAGTTACAACTCCAGATGTTTAGTCTCTGGCTTTTATTTTGATAAACGAGCTTCATTTGAATGTTTTAATGCACTTATTTACAAAGTCTACATCATTAAAGAATGTGTGTAAGTTGCTTTATAATTATTGAGTCATTAATGTGTTCATCACTTTAATGTTGCAGCTCAATTAAATGACTTCATGTCATTATAATAAAATCATCATTTATTCACCGATTAATAATCTGAATCTGTAAAGTAACTAAAGCTGTCAGATACATTAACAGTAAAGTACACGTAGTAACAGGTAAAGTACACGGAGTAACAAGTAAAGTACACGTAGTAACAAGTAAAGTACACGGAGTAAGAAGTAAAGTACACGGAGTAACAAGTAAAGTACACGTAGTAACAAGTAAAGTACACGGAGTAAGAAGTAAAGTACACGGAGTAACAAGTAAAGTACATGTAGTAACAAGTAAAGTACACGTAGTAACAAGTACAGTACACGGAGTAACAAGTAAAGTACATGGAGTAACAAGTAAAGTACACGTAGTAACAAGTAAAGTACACGTAGTAACAAGTAAAGTACACGGAGTAACAAGTAAAGTACACGTACACATAAAGACGAATATCATTTATATACCATCAATTTTATTACATTTTCCTCTAAAACAGAGTGAATATTAGCTGATGAATTGCTTATTAATGGACTTATATTTGGTTGTGACTGTATACTGCCATACATTGCATATATACAGTATATAAATACTGTATATATACAGTATATATATATATATATATATATATACACATATATACTACACATTCTTTGTATGGATATTCTTTTATTTTCCAGAGAGCGATCCGGCTGCTGTTTGTTCATCAGTGAAAAGAACTGAAGAGGACGATTATGGAGAAATAGTGATCAGACCGAACAGGAAGAGAGGTAATAATAACAATAATAATAACAATAATAATAACAATAACAATAACAATAATAATAACATTAATAATAACAATAATAATAACAATAATAATAACAATAATAATAATATTAATAACTTTATTTCAGAGGTTCAGCTGCTTGTCTGATTCACTTGTTCATTAAAGTGTCATTTTGTGTTTTATGTTGTTTGTGTTCAGAGTTCTCAGCAGAGCCGGAGGTCGTCTACTCCTCACTGAAGTCCACATCCACCCCTCCACACCAGTGAAGACCAGCTGCTGGTCTACTGGTCCCCAACTGGTCCCTAACTGGTCCCTAACTGGTCCCTAACTGGTCCCTAACTGGTCCCTAACTGGTCCCTAACTGGTCTCTAACTGGTCCCTAACTGGTCCCTAACTGGTCTCTAACTGGTCTCTTACAGGTCCCTAACTGGTCTCTACTGGTCTCTACTGGTCATATGTTTTTACATGTTGATGCTCCTGCAGGGAGTCGTCTTCTCTGCTGGACACATTTTGAATAATGTGTTTAACTTGTGCAGCTATAATATGATTTATTAAATATGAATGATGAATGTTGTGCAGTAGCTTCCTGTTTGTTCTCTTCCTGTCAGCAGCCAGCAGGGGGCAGCAGCTTCACTGAGAACTCTTTAACACGAAGCAGGAAGTATGCAGAAATAAATGCTGTTTTAAATAATAGAACAGAAATATAATATATAACTGCATGCATCAATAATTACAAAAAGACACGAGCTGAGCAGAGTTCATTTATATTGTAGCGTTGGTAAGGAAAGCTACGAGACGTTATCTTACTTGTGGTGTTTTACTCGTGGACGGTACACAGACTACTGTGGGCAGTAGTCTGTGTACCGTCCACTAGTACACAGACTACTGTGGGCCGTAGTCTGTGTACTAGTGGACGGTACACAGACTACTGTGGGCCGTAGTCTGTGTACTAGTGGACGGTACACAGACTACTGTGGGCCATAGTCTGTGTACTAGTGGACGGTACACAGACTACTGTGGGCCGTAGTCTGTGTACTAGTGGACGGTACACAGACTACTGTGGGCCGTAGTCTGTGTACTAGTGGACGGTACACAGACTACTGTGGGCCGTAGTCTGTGTACTAGTGGACGGTACACAGACTACTGTGGGCCGTAGTCTGTGTACTAGTGGACGGTACACAGACTACTGCCCACAGTAGTCTGTGTCGTCACATAACAACATGTTCATTAGAGATCAGAGCAGACTGAAGGAACAACAACATGCAGCAGGTCAACACTGAACTATTGTGTGTATGTAGGTATATATATATATATATATAAATATATTATATATATATATATATATAAACCTCCCACAGCTGCTTCCTGGTATTGAGGCTAAAGTATAAACAGGAAGTGGTGGAAATAACATTTTAACGTCTCACGTTGAAACTCAGCAGCTTCAGTGAGTAACTGAAGAACAACTTGGAGGAAAAGTCCCAGAACTCAAAGAGACTCTGATCTGTTGTCAGTGAATCATTCATGAGATTACTCATCAATTCTTTCTCTGTTCATCAGTTGACTCACAGCCAGCGAGCGTTAAACTGAAATAAAAAGAGGAAGGACAGCATGTCCTCTCATGCTGATAGAGGGGGAAGAATTTGACTCCACATTTGCGATTCAAAACAGTCTGATGATGAGTTTATAATCAGAGTCTGATCACAGCTCAGAGAGTCTGATCACAGAGAGTCTGATCTCAGAGAGTCTGATCTCAGAGAGTCTGATCTCAGAGAGTCTGATCACAGAGAGTCTGATCACAGAGAGTCTGATCACAGAGAGTCTGATCACAGCTCAGAGAGTCTGATCACAGAGAGTCTGATCACAGAGAGTCTGATCTCAGAGAGTCTGATCTCAGAGAGTCTGATCTCAGAGAGTCTGATCACAGAGAGTCTGATCACAGAGAGTCTGATCTCAGAGAGTCTGATCTCAGAGAGTCTGATCTCAGAGAGTCTGATCTCAGAGAGTCTGATCACAGAGAGTCTGATCACAGAGAGTCTGATCACAGAGAGTCTGATCACAGAGAGTCTGATCTCAGAGAGTCTGATCACAGAGAGTCTGATCTCAGAGAGTCTGATCACAGAGAGTCTGATCACAGAGAGTCTGATCACAGCTCAGAGAGTCTGATCACAGCTCAGAGAGTCTGATCACAGAGAGTCTGATCTCAGAGAGTCTGATCACAGCTCAGAGAGTCTGATCACAGAGAGTCTGATCTCAGAGAGTCTGATCACAGCTCAGAGAGTCTGATCACAGAGAGTCTGATCACAGAGAGTCTGATCACAGCTCAGAGAGTCTGATCACAGAGAGTCTGATCACAGAGAGTCTGATCTCAGAGAGTCTGATCACAGAGAGTCTGATCTCAGAGAGTCTGATCACAGAGAGTCTGATCACAGAGAGTCTGATCTCAGAGAGTCTGATCACAGCTCAGAGAGTCTGATCACAGCTCAGAGAGGTTCACTGTCCTCAGACACACTCTGTGAAAGTGAAACTATTCACGAGTCTGTTTGTGCAAGAGTCTTATCAAGAATAAAACATGAACTTCACACAAGAGAACAATGTGGTGTTTAGTACAAGTACACATGTGAAGTACTGAGTCCTCTGGTTCACTTCCTCTGACATTTAGATCAACGTCAGCACAGAAAGGTCACAAGATAAACACTCTTATTTACACGACAAACAACGTGTTGATATGATAAATAAAACAATACTGGAGCAATAAAGAGGATCAGATCATTCTGGGAACCATCTCTAGAACTTAAAGGTACGGTTCTTCATGAGAACAGAGAACACTAGTTCTTCCCTCTGAGTTTTAACTTCCTCTTCTCTCAGATTGGTTTTGGTAAAATGACTCCGTGGACTTTATGTGTCATGTTTCCACTGAAGGCTCATGTTAACCACAGAAAGCTGTTCTCGGTAACAGAGAGTACTGTGTTACTGACTGTGGGGGAAGGGCTGATTACAGGGAGGAGACATTTCTCCATTATGATTATGGTTATTACACCACGTCCTCACAGACTCTGTGGAGCCATAGAGACAAAGAGAGATCACATTACACAACAACACTTAAAGCTACAGAGCACCAGGAACCAGGAACCAGGATGTAGAGTCACAAGACTTCACTGTGTGTGTGTGTGTGTGTGTAGAAACACACCTCTATTCTGTCACATCAATACATAATAAAAGCCTAAATGATCAGCTTTGAGCGTAAATAAATGAAACGGTGATAACTTCAATGTCAACCCGTTAACTTGAGTTCTGTTGACTTTATTCTTCACACTGTAAAAAATGAAATCATCTTTTCTTTTATTCTTAACTGGTGTAAGTAGAACAGTTCATAGTTTCTGTTTGATTAATCTAATCAGAGGTTATTAGCATATATACATATTTATATATCCCAGCATGCATTGCATCGAGGTCCTCCAGAAACCCTTTTCTCTAATTGGTCTGTTTACAGATGTTGGTCTTCGCTCAGAGAGAGATTGTGGACATTTTATTGAAAAGTGATGACATATTTCATAGTGTGCCTTTAAGTGCTCTTTGTGGTGAGCAGGTGTGTCTGTTGTCATTGTTCACACAGGTGTGTCTGTTGTCAGTGCTCAGGTTAGATATACCTGTTTGAACAGGCACTGCTCCAGGTGTTACGTGTACCAACAGGTTCTACTTTCAGCTTCACTTCTTCACAAACGAAACCAGCAGCTGCTCCTCTTTCAACATTTCAATCATTTACAAAAATCATTTTCTTTCTTCTTCTTGTTTTTATAGTGAAAATATGAGAATTTATTTAGAAAAATATGAAGCTGCTTTACAAAATATACACAAATACAATAACATTACAGTCATTTAGCAGACTTACAGTCTGTATACAGTATTACAGTATTCAAGAGAACTACTAGTCACCAGAAGTCATGAGTACATCTCCTTTAAACGAGCATCTAAGAGCATAAACCAGAGCAAGAGTACAGAAACAAACTAACATGGATACAATGAGTGCAGAGTGGAGGCTCAGGTATACCTTTTTATTAAAAGTTTATGATTCAGATGAAATAATAAATGACTTCTTTCAGAAACTAATCTTTCCTTGTTAAAGATTCTTTAGTTTACGTCTGTTCACATTATTTCATAACATTTAATGCAGATGTACTTTAATAATCTATAATAAATGAATAAAGTCTGGTGATGGACTCGTCCTGACATCTTGTGATCTGCATTGATTTGGTTTTACATGTTTAACAGTAATTCTCTGAGTTTAATCAACTCACAGTTCATCTTTATCCTTTCATGAGCTGCACATATATTATACATGAGTATATTTATACGAGACCTCGTATTACTCATATAAAGTACACATTTCACACCGTAGAATGTTTAATAACCCGACTTATGAAACGCAAACAGAGTACAAGTCAAACACCTGATTACACCTGAGTTTAGGAGAGATGATTTCAAACAAAGGCGATGAATGAATGTGAATAAAGGCTCCTCGTGATAACATCTCTGCTGTCGTATTAGTTTTGTGTACGTTGGAATATTTATAAAAATCTCAAATTTGTTGCTGCAGCATTTGTTGTATTTATAAACTCTATGTGTGTGTGTTGGCTCTCTTGATTGTCTTTAGAAGTGCATTAGTCTGACCCTCCTCTGGTACCAACCTGCCATGGGAGACCCTAACAGGACGGATGTGTCCCGACAGCACAGCTACCAGGATCAACAGGTACACAAACCCCCCCGCCTCGATAAAGCTGCATTCATGGAGGGGACAAGGAGAGTCAAGGTTTACACGTTATCATGAATCTCACTGCTTCTTCTTGGCAAACCCCGCCCCCCGTGCAGCCATTCACTGGAGATAAGAAACTGGTTCTCATTTGACTTACGTGGTGAAATAAAAGCCCGTCAGTAATGAACCTGAACCCATCGTCACTGCTTCTAGCAGCTCTACGAGGGGCGCAGTTCAACCAAGAAGAGCAGTGAGATTCATGATTATACTGATGTTTACAGCAACCAGGGAGATTATTGGTTCACGGTGACGAGTCTGGGTTCTGTCGTTCCTCTGAGTGGTTGATGAACTGATGGTTCACCGCTCCATCTTCATCTGATCTCTTGACCAGATGTGTTTTACACACTCGGCGACCAAACACAACGACTACAACGACTCCAAGAAGCAGCGCAGAACTTGCTATCGACCCAACGAAAGACCTACTGACGGGTTCGTTCACGGTGTTGTCGTTCACGGTGTTGTCGTTCACGGTGTTGTCGTTAGCTGAACCAGAAGATTAAAACACACATTAGTCATGTAAACTGCAGCTCCAACCTGCTCCACACTGAGCTCCACTAACTCACCCGTGACCACCAGCTGGATGGTTCCGACCGGCTTGCCGTCGATTAAAGCTCTCTTTCTGCGTCTTGAATCTCCTGCTGCCACCAAACACTTGTACGTTCCAGTGTCGTTGACGACCACGTCCTTCAGAAGCAGAGACAAGTCTCCTCCTTGATGCTGGAGGTCCACCAGCTCCACCCGGCCCTTAAAGGTGGAGTGTTGGTGGTCTGGATCCAAGTGGCCACCGGAGTAAAACAGGATGAACTTTGGTGGCTGGTCCTCTTTGATCCACTCTACGGCTCTGATGGGGGTCCTGCTATCACTACATTTCAGAGTGGCCACGCCCCCCCCCCCCCCCTTCCCTCTCCAGAACTGCGCAGTCAGTCCAAACTGAAACAGGGAGTACCATCTCTGGTTCACATCTAAAGTTACTGACTACGTTAAATACATCAACATAACATTGTATAAGGAAATACATATCAATAAATATGAACTCATTAAATATTTCAAACATTTAGGAACTATTTAAAAACAGTTCTTTATGCTTTTTAAAAATCCAGTCTGATTATCAAACAAGCTGAAATAAACTGTGACAAACATCATGAAGTAAACTATTACACTCATCTCCCAACATTTACTAAAACAAGATCACAACTGTTTCACAGAACTGGTCCAAACAGAAACCTCTCATGAATATAAATTGTCATTAAAAGTTGATCTTTACCAGCAGCTGCTTCAGTCAGAAGAAATGAGAGGATGAGGAGTGAAGCCATGGTAGCTGAGTGAGTCGGTCTGCTGTCTTGTTCCTACTCTTGTCGGTTTATTCTCTGCAGTAACCACAGGGGGTGTTACTGTCGAGAATAAACAGATGGTTGACTCGTGATCGCGCATGTGCATCGATGTCCACACCCCGGTGTGAGCCAACGCAACAGAAAGTAGGAACAGTGCCAACATCAGAGCTTGGTAGTGTTCCAGTCTGTCTTTTTCCAATGTGTACTGTAACTTGTGAGTGTTTGTGTTCGGACTGCATTAGTTTCAATGAGCTGCACCAAATAACACGGAGACACTGAACACCAACAGAGCTGCTGGTCCCACTGGAAAGAGTCCAGTCTGTTATATCATCTAAATATAAAGAAATACAAATAAAAAAGATATATATATATATATATATACACACACACACACACACACACAACACGAGTACTGTCAGTAAGAACCACTCCTAGTCAACATGGCCCTCTGCTGGACTCAGAGTCAACAAGCTGTCTACACTCTGCGCATGTGCAGATGACTGCTAACACACACACACACACACACCTTCCTGCTACACTAAGCTAGTACTTTACAGCGAGACTCTGGCTTCAGAATAAGAAGGAACACAACACGAACAAACATGGAGGAGAAGAAAGAAGCACACTGACAAACAGGCTCAGCCTACATAACTGCTGCTAATAACCCGGGACCCCAACAACACGTAGCGTTAGCATGGTGCTAGTTAGCGTTAGCATGGTGCTACATGGCTAGTTAGCGTTAGACTCGCAGGGACCGTCTACAAAGTGCAATGCGGGAAATACATACTAGAACAATATTCAATAACTTCACTGTCATGCAATGTAATGTAACCAAAATCACTTCACACATCAATGGGCTCCTCCTTGTTGTGCTACAACTGTTATTTTGATAAAATATGCTTTTGATTAATTTCTGTGAATTATTATTGGAAATAATATTCAATAACTTTACTGTTATATAGTGTAGTGTGACCAAAATCACTTTGGACAGGTGCTGTCAAAGTCTCTTTCTGGTGACGATTCCAAGTGACATTAAAGTATCAGTGATTTGGTCAAACTAGTGCAATTGTGAACCTATGTTTTGTATTGTGTATTTGTCTTGAATAAAAACATAGTACCACATACATCAAGATAAGTGCATCATACGTAGTTCACTTATCTTCAAGAATATACACATACAGTATTTGGACTGTGACACAATTTTCTATTATTTACACAACCCCAATGGGTTTGAAACTAATCAGTCAATGTGTGGATGAAGTGAAGACTTTCAGCTTTAATTCAATGGATAAAACAAAAAAAATCACAATAACCATTTAGGAATTACAACCACTTTTACACAGTCATCACATTTTCAGAGGCTCAAAAGTAATTGGACAAACTAACATAATTGTGAATATAATCATTATTTTTAATACTTGGAGGAAAATCCTTTGCAGTCAATGACTGCCTGAAGTCTGGCACCATAAACATCACCAAACAGGCTGAGTTTCCTCCTTTGAGATGCTTTGACAGACCTTTTACTGCAGCCTCCTTCAGCTGCTGCTGTTTGTGGGTCTTTCTGCCCTCAGTTTTATCTTAAGTGAAAAGCTGCTCACTTGGGTTGAGACCAGGGCCCCGTTCCTCGTACGTGGCTAACTGAGTTCGCCGGATCATTTTCAGGATGAGATCACATAAGTCAGGCTTTTCGGTTCCTCGAAGCAAGTTTGGCAAAATCACCATAGCAACACATTTATTATATTATTTATTATATTTATTATATTTATTATATTTATTATATTTATTATATTTATTATATTTATTATATTTATTATATTTATTATATTTATTATATTTATTATATTTATTATATTTATTATATTTATTATTATATTTATTATTATATTTATTATTATATTTATTATATTATTTATTATATTTATAAACTGTTCAGTCATTATGTCAGCAAAGAACACAAAGTGAGTTCACTTGGTCATCATTCATCTGAATCATTCCGTCAGTTAAAGGTTCACTTGATCACATCTGATGTGTCTTAGTGGTGATTCTTACATTTTAAAGCTTCTGCACGTCTGCACAAATTAAACTGACCTTTATTCAAAAGGATGCATTCTTCTCCAACGTTTAAAGCACCATAGGTATTTATTGATATGATTATATATTTCCTTGCTGTGCTTTGTTTGCTTGTTGTTTCTGTGGATACGAGCTGCTCTGAACTAGTCTGCTCCTTGGTGGGATTAATTAACACATTTTCTCTGTCGACACTCAAACCTGAAACTAACTCACGGTGTCGTCTCTCCTCAGTTCTGACCTCACTGCTGAGCTGCTCAACAGACCAGGGTCAGTGAACAGTTATTCTCTCTGAGTGTTCAGGACGGTGTGTGAGGACGGAGATCGTTCATGAACACATGAAGTCAAACACTGAGTAACGTGTGCAAAGATAAAGCTGCTCGTCATGAAAACATGAAGTCATTCAGAAACCAGGGCTGCTTCTTCTCTCAAATATTTACAAGTAACGCACAACTTCTGAGAGATACATTCATAGAAACATGCATGAAGGAAGAGCCTGAACCACAGAGATCAGAGCAGTTTAACACGGTTCAGGGTTTGTTTGTGGTCGTTGTACAACACAGAGCTGCAGAGCCACACAAGAAACACCATACTGTAACACATGTGTTTAAATGTCCTTTTAGCTCCTCTTGGGCCGGGAACATCTATTACAGTTTGTAATGTTTCCAGTCTGACATCATATGTGCAGCAGGTAGAAAGTAGGAATATGAGGAATGTGGATACAAATCTAATCTTAACCACATGTTTCTGTCCTCTTTTCACTCTCAGCTCGTCTCACTGTGAGTCTCAGCAGCTCTCAGGTATTCAAAGGAGGATCTGTCTCTCTGAGCTGTGAGGAGGACGACCCCTCTGGATGGACTGTGATGAGGAGAAACACAACCAGAGGAAACAGAACTCAGTGTGGAGATAGATGGGGACAAACAGCTGGTTCTTCCTGTAAAATCATCTACATGATCCCTAAGTACACTGGAGTCTACTGGTGTGAGTCCAGAGAGGGAGAAACCAGTAATAGCATCAACATCAGCGTCTCTGGTAAGATCAGACTGTGGACTCAGTGTTGATGAAGCTGTGTGTGAACGGATGAAACGCTGGACTTTGTCTCTGTGTTCAGATGGACCGGTGATCCTGCAGAGTCCTGTCCTCCCTGTGATGGAGGGACATGAGGTCACTCTGTCCTGTAGGACCAAGACGTCCTCCGACCTCCCAGCTGGTTTCTCTAAAGATGGATCCTTCATCAGGACTGAGCCTGAAGGTCTCATGACCATCCAGCATGTCTCCAGGTCTGATGAAGGCCTCTACAGGTGTAACATGAGTGATGGAGAGTCTCCACCCAGCTGGCTGTCTGTCACAGGTGAGGAGGTCACCTTTGATTTCACCACAAGTTCACCTGACCAGGTGGGATTCTGTCTGCAGGTAAACTCACAACCACGCCCCCTGCCTCGACATGGACTCCGCCCTCAACAATTGCCCCGCCCCCTGCCTCAGACCCCTCCCACCTTGTGATCAGACTGGTCTGCCACCTGGTGGTGTTCTGTCCGTATCTCCACTGCATCTCCACTTTCATCATGGTGTCTTTATATCGACGCAGACCCACAGGTATCAATCAATCAATCAATCAATCAACCAATCAATCAATCAATCAATCAATCAATCAATCAATCAATCAATCAATCAACCAACCAACCAATCAATCAATCAATCAATCAATCAATCAATCAACCAATCAATCAATCAATCAATCAATCAATCAATCAATCAATCAATAAATCAATCAATCAATCAATCAATCAATCAACCAATCAATCAATCAATCAATCAATCAATCAATAAATCAATAAATCAATAAATCAATAAATCAATCAATCAATCAATCAATCAATCAATCAATCAATCAAATCACTCCAGTGCTCATGATTGACTCCTCTTGTTGATCTACTTTCTTTCTAACTCGCTCTGAATGTAGGAAGTGACCTGCCCGTCTCCATGGTGATGACCCCGCCCACTCAGGCTGAGGAGGGATTGGATGATGACTACGATGACGTCATCGATGCTGCCACCACGGAGCATCACTTCTGAACTCAGCCAGAATTTATCACTAAATTAAATCAAATAATTGTAATAGTTTAAAAAAATATTTGTAGTTAATAGTAAATATAGTTATAGTTCACCACCTCTGCATTGTCAGAGATTAAATGATGGTTCTTTATTTCTTTAATATCCTAAATTCCTACTCACTCATTACAAAAATATATCAAATATAATATTTCAATACAACCATCAGTGATAAACACATTTTAATCTAAAAGAGTTTTAAAACTTAAATCATTGTGTTGATTCTGATTCTACCACCAGGGGTCACTCAAATCAAACATGTTCATTTGTTATTCATACTTAATAAACATGTTCATTTGTTATTCATACTTAATAAACATGTTCATTTGTTATTCATACTTAATAAACATGTTCATTTGTTATTCATACTTAATAAACATGTTCATTTGTTATTCATACTTAATAAAACTGCAAAAACAATCAAAAACAATCAAAAACAATCAAAAGGAAACACATCAAAGCAACAATTAAAGACACTGACAAAGAACCATTCTGACTGAAAAGTTCACTTTAAAACTTTATTGACAAATTACAAAACAGTGCATTACAGTATTAATTTACATTCATGTCAGTCCAAAATGTCTTCCCTTCATCATTTTATCCCGTTAGACATTTGTGTTAAACGTCATAATTAAAATATGGATTCTTGAGTTGTTGTAAAAACGGGTGTTGTGAGGTCACAGCGATCAGTTGACCTTTGAGTTCAGGTGTTTGTGACTAAATCTGAAGACATTCCCTCCAGATGTTCCTGAGATATCGAGTTCACGAGAACGGACGAACACGACAGAGAAGCTGAAAACACGACGTAAAAATTTACATTTAACCACACAAAACAACAACAACAACAACAACAACAACAACACAGAGAAAAGTTTAGAATCGATACTCGGTGGTGACGTCAGCAATGACATCATCGTACGGTCGGTCCAAACCCTCGTCATCCTCGCCGGGTGGAGACGTCGTCATAAGAACAGGCTGGTTCCTTCCTGCAGAGTTACGTAATCATTTAATGAATCATGTGATTAATTATTCGACATGAAGCATGTCGTGAGTTGATTGATTGATTGATTGCAACAGGTCGACATGTTAATGTGTCTGATTTGTTGGTTTATGACCAAATACCTGCAGAACTAAAGACACTCAATCAGCCTCAGCTGGATAATCAGCTAATGCTAGCATGCTACCGTGCTAAGCTAACATAGGGAACACGGTGAATGTGCAGCCTCACTGACTCCCACCAGAGGCTCAGTGTTACCTGTGGGCCTGTGTCGGTACACGGACACCATGAGGACGGTGGCGACGCAGTACGGGGACACCACCAGCAGGTGGCGCATCACTCCCAGCCAAGAGAGGGTGGAGTCTGCAGCCGAGCCGCGTGGATCTGGAAAAACAAACACACCTGTTCAGGTGAATGTCACTAATGTTACACTCACTAAAACATACGTTTAACAGGGACAGTCAACCAATATGAATTTCAATCCCCACGACTGTTGACTGTTTTCTTTCTTTCTAATGTAAATTAATAAATAAATAAAATCAACAACAAAAACATGAAGCTGAACGTCTAGTGAAACCCAGCTGAGAGCATCTTAAGACCGAACGGGTAACAGAACTACAAGTACACACACTGCTGAACCGCTCACTGGTATTGTTTTAGACGATGTGTCTAGCTAACCGCTAACAGCTAACACAACTAGCATACAAACCTCAACGTCACTCACCAAGCTGCTACGCTGTTCATTTGTTTTTTGGTATGATTGTATGACATGTATCATACACTGGCCTGAAGACGATTGCTTGCGTACATCGCTGCTTGTTTTTGATTCGGTTGTATTTCTGTCATATTAAATCCCAAATAGGTCTTTGTGTTGGTGTTAGTATCTATCGGATTAGCAACAGAAGAGATGACCCACACAATGTCACCTCAATATTCACTTAAAACTAGGAATAGAAACGTAGCTACGGACTCAACAGCTGCTGAGTTCACAACCTCCTCACCTGTGACAAACAGCCAGCTGGTTTCAGACTCTCCATCACTCATGTTACACCTGTAGAGGCCTTCATCAGACCTGGAGACATGCTGGATGGTCATGAGACCTTCAGGCTCAGTCCTGATGAAGGAGCCATCTTTATAGAAACTAGCTCGGGGGTTGGAGGAGTTTTTCTTTGACCTACAGGACAGAGTGACGTCATGTCCCTCCATCACAGGGAGGACAGGACTCTGCAGGATCACCGGTCGATCTGAAGAAAAGACAGAGGATGTGTTGTAGCTCTGTGGTTCTTATAACTTAGAAGAGGTTCCTTTGTGAAGCTTCCTACCGGACACGGTGATCTGGACAGAGTTGCTCCGCTGATTTGCAGGAGACTGGCACCAGTAGGTGGCGCTGTCGGGCACCTTGGTCAACAGGATGACGCAGCCTGCAGAGGTGAGCGTCCCCCATTTCGCACAGCTGGATATCTCTTCCTCAGACGTGGTGGACGCGGTGGACCTGATGACGTTCCAGCCGCGAACGCTGGCGTTACCGCAGCTCAGAGACAGAGTATCGTACTCCAACAGCTGAGACGAGTCAGGAGACACTGTGAGCCGAACCGGGTCGGAATCATCTGGGGATCAAACGCAACAAATCAAGATGGGAAATGTCAAAGATAAAGAAAAGGGAGTGAGGTTGAGTGAACAGACTTTACCTTCCATCAGCAGCCAGCTGGGTGAAGAGAAGCCACCGCCGATGTTACATTTGTAAGCAGCTTCGTGAGACTTGGAGAAATTGCGGATGGTCATGTGACCTTCAGGCTCAGTCACGACGAAGGAGTCGTCTTTGTAGAAACTAGCTCGGGGGTTGGAGGAGTTTTTCTTTGTCGTACAAGACAGAGTGACGTCATGTCCCTCCGTGATAGGGAGGACAGGACTCATCAACACCGGCTCAGTCTGACCTGAACATGATGGGTTTGATCAATGGCTGCCGAATATATCAGAGGATGAATAGAACGAAGTAAAGAAACAAAAGGAACAAAACAAGAAAAGGACAAAATGTCTCTTGATGGTTTCCAGAAGTGATTTAGGGTAGATGGGGGGGGGGGATGCATCCTCCAATTTTCTGTAACTTTCCGAAACAGACAATCCGATGGATGTCACCATCTTGGGTTTAGGCCGTCACCATCTAAATGAACATCATGCTGTATTGAAGAAGACTTGAAACTAGAGATTGAGACCATAAACTCATGTTTACAATGTTTACTGAGGTAATAAATCAAGAGAGAAGTAGAGTCATTTTCTCATAGACTTCTATAGAACCAGAGGAGTCGCCCCCTGGTGGACACTAGAGAGAATGCAGCTTTCAGAACTGGAGGTTGCCGCCTATAGTTATTTGCTTGCAGCAGTCGTTCGGGTAGCACTCAGACTCTCTCAGACCATTGTGTCTGCAGTTTGTATTTCCTGTCTGTTTGTGGGTGGGCCTCCACACAACTGAATCACTTCCCCTTTAATGTAATTGGTTCCCTTTAAGACAATTGATGTTAATCATAGAAGTGTAGCGAGTGAGTCATCAACAAAGACTTGTTCCGTACTGGTGTTGACTCGACATATTGTAAGAGTTTAGTTTACCAGAACTGACAAAGGAAGAAGAAGAGAAAGTATTTGTGCGGTAAAGTCCTGAATTATGACTCTTACTGATGACGGTGATGTTGACGGTGTTGCTGCTGTCTCCGTGTTTGGACTGACACCAGTACACGCCGCTGTCGGACAGTTTGGTGATCTTGATGACGCAGGTGGAGGAGGTCCGTTCGCCCCAGCCCGATGCGCACTGGGACAGCTTTATACTAGTAAAAAACCTAAAAATGTGTCGTCACGTCAACCTTTCTGCACCAAGTTGTCCCTCAAAAGGAAACCCTTACTTAGCATTTTAAAAGTTTTTTTTAAGGAATGTGTCTTCTTGTTGTTCAGACTAACTGAAGCGTGTTGTTGCCGGTTAAACTTACTTGCCGGTCGTGTATCTCCACACCGTCCATCCACCGGCGCTCGTCTGCTCACAGCTCACAGAGATGTTCTCGTACTCGCAAAACTGAGACTTGTTGGGAGCGACCGTCACCGAGGCTGTGAGACAAAAAACAAACGCTGAAACATCTCGACTATTATGGGATGGATGGTGATGAAATGAACTGCAGTGACCTCTAATGCTCTGACATCATCATCAGGTCAACAGCTGCCGCTCGAACGTCAACAGATTGTGTTGCGTCGTTTTTGATAATAATAATAATAATAATAATAATAATAATAATAATAATAATAATAATAACTTTATTTATAGTTTACAAAGTGCTTTGACAGACAAAGCAGCAAAAGCAAGACAATAATAACAATAACAGTAAGCTCAGTGAGACAGTCGATACGATAAAAATAAACTAAGAAATAAATAAAATATAATAAAAAGATTTAGTAAAATAATTTAGTAAAATCAACAAATAAAAATAAAACAGTAAAGCAACGACATCACAGAAAAGCCAGTCTGTAAAATGTGTTTTAGGAACTGATTTAAAAGAGATTACTGATTTTGGGAGCAATTTTTGTTGCTAGATTTAGCAACTTAATGAGTAAACTTACGGTTATTTTCTGTAACCAGTGTAGCATTAAAGCATGGTGGTACAGTTAGCTAGCTAGCTTGCTAACTGTACCACCATGCTTTAATGTAGCTGGTCTAAACATTCCTCCGCCTCACTCCCCGCCGCTTCGGAGAAGGACAAGCTAACATTAGCCTACCTGGCTAACTAGCTAGCCATCCGTCTCGCTTTCTTCCCCCGGCGAGCTACGACAACACTTTTACGACCCCGTTGATGTCACCATAGCAACTAACAACGGTCACCATTTTCTTTTGCACAAGTTTAAATGACCATTAAAAACATTTCCGTGTCCGTTCTCTTCCTTTTCATTTTCTGTGCTTTGTGAGCTACAACTATATTGTCCAGGTGTTCTTTTCACCGGAGGTTTTTACAGTGTAACAAGAAACATATGAATAAAACAACCCGATGTTGTCATGTGTTTACAAATAAAAGAACAAATATCTGCTCTTATGTGATAATAAACAAAATAAATATAAACTATTGATGTTACGTAGAAACTTTTAGCAACAAGTCGACTTCTGCCGTCGGGTTTTTTATCGGAAACAAGCGATAAAACCGACTTCAGACAGACAGGAAGCAGCAAACAGACGTTCATCAGACATTTTAGATTTGACACAGAATTTATATGAATTATGATTTTATATATATATATCCTTAGAAAGATTTTCATTTAAATAAATGTCTGTTAAGTGACTGAAGGAAGAATTAAGCCCAAAAACAGTTTTTTGGGTTGAAACTCACCACGACTGTGGACAGACGTCCGGCCGACGCTCACCAACACTGAAACAGTCACAGGTCACATTTCCTTTGTAATAATCTACATTAAAAAATACATCTCTGTTCCCTAAATGAAGGTTTCACTTTGTTTTGTTTTGCATGATACATGTCCATCTTTGTTAAAGTTTTTCTCTACTTACGCAGGAGAAGCAGCGTTGCCTTCATGGCGTCTGTGGAATGAAGCTCCGCTGACCGTCAGAGTGACACGTGGTGACACCACCCTGTTAAACTAAACCACAAGTAGAGAGCGAGAGGTGGTAGAGCACAACGTCAAGCAGAGAGTATCATGTCTTCTCTATCCAACTTCATTTATTCAGAATAATAATAATACATTTTATTCATAGAGCGCTTTTCAGAATTTACAATTAAAAACATCGTATAAAAAAGCTATACACTAAAAACATAAAACACGCAATATTGGTCACACATTAAAAGCAGTTCTGAAAAGGTGAGTTTTCATTTGGGATTTGAACATGAATGATCGGTGCAGTCTCAGAGGGAGGGGGCATTAACATTATTTGTTTTTGTCTCTCATTGTCAGACTGTTTGTGATATCTGTGTTTGTTACAGAGAGATGAAGCTCACATCCTGTCTGATCAAAAGATCGTCTGAAGTTCTGACACCACATCCTAAAAGAACAACAGCTGCAGTAAAAGACAATTCATCTCTACTAACGCCTCTAAGAAAGTAGGTTCTGATATTTTCACAAACTTACTACTTCTTTTAAAGGACAAGTGTGACAATTTGGGAAATATGTTTATTCTTGCTGAGCGTCAGATGTTCAGATTGACACCACTCTCTAATCTGAACATGACGCTACAGCCATCTGCTGGTTAGCTTAGCTTAGCATAAAGACTGTAAACAGGGGGGAACAGCTAGCGTGAGTTGAGACGTTGAGCGGAAACAGGTCGAGTCACGTTGAGTAGAAACAGGTCGAGTCACGTTGACTAGAAACAGGTCGAGTCACGTTGAGTAGAAACAGGTCGAGTCACGTTGAGTAGAAACAGGTCGAGTCACGTTGACTAGAAACAGGTCGAGTCACGTTGAGTAGAAACAGGTCGAGTCACGTTGACTAGAAACAGGTCGAGTCACGTTGAGTAGAAACAGGTCGAGTCACGTTGACTAGAAACAGGTCGAGTCACGTTGACTAGAAACAGGTCGAGTCACGTTGAGTAGAAACAGGTCGAGTCACGTTGAGTAGAAACAGGTCGAGTCACGTTGAGTAGAAACAGGTCGAGTCACGTTGACTAGAAACAGGTCGAGTCACGTTGAGTGGAAACAGGTCGAGTCACGTTGACTAGAAACAGGTCGAGTCACGTTGACTAGAAATAGGTCGAGTCACGTTGAGCAGAAACAGGTCGAGTCACGTTGAGTAGAAACAAGTCGAGTCATCATGTTGAGTAGAAACAAGTCGAGTCATGTTGAGTAGAAACAAGTCGAGTCATGTTGAGAAATTAAGAAACAGATGTTGTGAATAAACCTGAAGTTGAGTTGAGATAACTTTAAACCAGAGAACCTTTGATCATTCTAGTCTCAGCTTTACTTTGTGTTTGTTTGCTTGTTAATGAGCCTGAAAAGTTAAAAGGCTTTAACATAAGTCAAAGAAGAACCCCTCAGATTTTAAGGATTATTACACCTTCATGAACATTGTGAGGTCGTGCGTGTCCTTGTCGAGATGTTCAAACAGGTTTCCTGTGGTTGCTTGTAGAAGTGTTCAGTGTGGTCTGAGGTGAGGAGAAAAACAGGAAACACTCGCTGTATGTTTGACATCAAAACCAAATGCAGATTTGATACATTTTTGAATCTTATTTTAATGCGTTTTATTACATTTTAAAGAACATTTGTGTTTCCTCTCCGTTTGTCCTGGTCCACTTCACAATGCTGTTAGGACATGCATGTACTTTTTAATAAAGAGACTTGAACACACGAGTCTTATTGATCGTACCGTCAGTGCCAGCTAACCACGAGAAGCTGCAGCATTAATGTTTTCTACTTTGATCTTCGTTTTGATAAAAAAGGAGCGAAGATGTCAAAGTTTCAACATTTCTTTTAAGACGACCAGAAATCGGATTCAAAATATTTGTCGTTTTTTTTTCATGGTTTCTTGCGTGCGTCTGGTTGGTTCATGTGTTACATCCTGTAAACGTTTGTTGTTGATACGTGAACTTTACACAACATGACATTTGAATTTCAACGTGTCATTTAACATCTAGTCAGATGTTTTCCTGTTGATCAAAGAGCTATTTTATCCCAAACTAAGACATTTATTAATTAAATGAAAGTGTGCTTCGTCACTTTGCAACTTTATTGACTTCTTCATTAATTAATGATGATAAATTTCAGCTCATTACAATAATTGTTGAACACATTTATCTTAATTGCTCTCGGACTTGAAGAAAATAATTACAATAAGAGTGATAGAAAGATATATGATATATATATATAATATATATACAATATATATATATATTATATAAAATATATGTATATAATATATATATATTATATATATATAATATATTTATATACATATATTATTATTATATAATATATATTATATATATATTATATAATAATATATTTATATATATATACATATTATTATAATATATATATATATATATCCTCCACTGTGTCCCAAAAGATCTGGTAAGTTTCTGCTTCTACTAAGTTAGAACTTACTCATTAGTCGAGTTTAAATAATATCACTAGTTATCTGCTCAGCTAACTACCAGGTAAACCCCCTCCCCCGACAGGTATCCAGGCCGCGATTGGTCGGCTGTGTGGAGGTGAGAATGTAGGCGGGGCTTGAACTCCTCTCAGCTCTTTTTGTCTTATTCTTCACACAAACTATTTCTAATGTGAAATTAGTCCACGTTTGAACGCCCTCAAACATCAGATAACCGCGCTCGCTAAAGTAGCTGCCGGTGAGAATTGATAAATATAGCATGCTATGCTAACAATAGCTAGCTAACTACTAGTATATGAATTCTATTCTGCTTTAATTTGCCTCCAGACCACCATGCTAATAAGCTAACGATAAGGTTTAACTTCTAAATAATTCAACATATAGGAATTTTGACTTCATATCTCATAATTTTAACAGGTATCTTTTATTTTAATAACTTCTTATGCGTTAAACCAATACGTTTAAAAATACTTACATACCTTTAAGTGAAAAACATCATTTTGATTTAGCGACAGTAGCTAGTACAAGCTAGCATTAGCACATGAAAATAAACACACAGCAAAGACATTTAAAAAAACATATCTGCGTCTACAGAAGGTTTTAACTTATTGTGTATAAAATAGCTTTCTTTTGTTTGTCCAATCAGAGGCCTCATAGCTTGCTCTCAAGGGTCACGTTGTCCTTTTCTTGACCAATCCCATTGCTGCTTGGAGTCGTGGCTCCGCCTTCTGTATCATCTGCTGAGATTAAAATTTAAAGTGTGAGCAAAAATATGATCCATCTATCCATCTGTCAGTAATAACGAATAATAATAACAACAACAATAATAAAAGTTAACTCAAAACAAAACAAAATTGACAAATTATATTGACATTTTGTGATTAATAGTCCTTCAAGTTTTGATTTAAAATAAAATGTCATTGATCTTTAAAATATAAATCAAAACAAATATAAATACATACAAACTCATAAAACAGCATCAAAACTGAACTGGTAGCATTAACAGCAAATTACAACAAAAAAGTGTGTGTGTAGGCTTGTATTGCTAACTTTATGGGGACCCGTTTCCGTTTAACATCATCGTAGTGAGGACATTGTGCTTTGTGAGGACCTTTTGTGCAGTCTTCACTTCACTGACCTTTGACCTGCCGGGCCAGGAGTCGTGGTCCTGCCAGTCCGATACCCAGTGCTCCGATGGGAGCCGTGGTCAGGATGGCTAACACAGCTAACGTTAGAACATCCAAACCAAACTTAATCAAGGTCTCGTCCCCGTCCTCTCTCGCCAAGTCCAACGCTTTGGAGCCGATAGCCGCCTGGCACACAAATAAACACATCAGACATTCTAAATGCACATGAACATGACTGCTAGAACCCATAACGCCCAGAGTATATTGAACCTGTAATGTATGAAGATTCCTGTCATCACTAAGGAGGTTCTGGAGGTCCTTTAAAAGGGTTCTAGGAACAACTTTGGGAGATTTTAATGATCATAAATGTGAAAGGTTCTGGATAGAATCTTGAGAGAGGGTTTTGAGTGGAACTGTTATACCATAGAAGGGTTGTCTGTAGAAACTGTCCTAGGGGGTTCTACAAGGAACCAAAAAGTTCCTCCTATGAGGACAGGCCGAGGAACTTAGATTTTTATGGTAGCTGAAGAGGTTCTAGGGATCATATCGGTAGTTCTAATGGTCAGCGAGGAGGATTTTGTAGTAATGTCACTGAGGAGGTCCTTGGGTTTCTGCAGATGATTCTAGAGATTCTTTAGGAGGTTCTAGGTATCCTTTAGGGGGTTCTAATGTCAGTGTGGCAGTTGTGGGGTTCCTGTTGGTGATTTTAACGGTCCTTTAGAAGGTTCTAGGATAGTCTAGACGTCCTTTGTGTGGTTATCATTGACAAAGTTCTAGCAGTCATAGAGAAGGTCTTAGGGATCATTCGGTGGTTCTTGTTGTCTGTGATTTGGTTCTAGGGGTTCTATGCATACAGACCTGTACGGTGGCTTTGGGGAGCCAGGCCACAGAGATGAAGAGTTTCTCCTTTAGGTTAAATCCTCCGTAATGAACCAGCAGGAAGGTGACGAGGAGGCGGATCACCAGACCGGTACTGATACAGGCCAGTCCAAGACCTGGACACACAAGAGACGGATGGAACAACACAGAGTGTAAAACCTGTTTGTTACATGGTCCACTTGGTTCCTGGTTCCTGAGACCAGGTCTCAATGATGTGCTGTTTGTTTGTTTCCATATGGTTCTCACCCACAGTGCTGGGGCTGAGGGTTGCTATGGTGATCTCTGCTCCGATCAGTCCAAAGAGGAGCGGCTGGAAGACGTCCCATGAGCGCCCCACCATGGCAGCCACCGGGGCCTGCACATGAAGACGACCACTGATCTCAAACACATTCAAACGGTTTAAAGACATGTTGAGGATTGTGTGAACAGGTCTGGATCCAGGTGTTTAATCCAGATTAACGTGGTTCTGATGTGTGGTACCTTGTCGGTCTTCCAGCCCAGCGCAGCCAGAAAGGCCAGAACCAGCGTACAGAGTCCACCGGCTCCGGCAAAACCAATAACGTGACCGAAGAAGACCGAAAATATGGACAGACCCAACAACATGAGAGTCCTCCTCAACACCAGGTCCTCCTGCAGACGGACAGAGAGAACGTTTAGAGAATTAAATTAAACTACATTTAAGATTTAAATAGAACCACACCCTCACCTGGTCTTTACTGGGGAAGTAGCACAGGAACAGACCCAGGATCAGCCCGGCTATGACTCCTCCCACCACCTCCAGAAGACCCTTCAGTATGTTCATCCACGTAGAACCTGCAGGACAAACACAGCGTATAGAACCCAATGGAACCCAATAGAATAGAACTGAGCATATTCTCCTGTACAGACCTGTGGAGAAGGCGATTCCCAGGCAGGTGGAGAACCCCGTTATGGCCAGAATGTCATCAAAACTCCCAGCAGCCATCAGAAGGGTGGGGATTCCCTGAACAACAACACAGAACATCATTAGAACGTCAATGGAACATCACATCATTACAAAACATATGTTCTCTGGGTCCTATTGGTGATACTGGTAGTCCTTGAGCAGGTTTTAGGGGTTCTTGAAGAGGTTCTAGTATATATTTTAGGGTTCCCTGAGGACAGGTCATTGAGGATATTCTAGTAGTACTAGGAAGTTCTCCTCGGCATTAAGGACGTTTTAGGGTTCCTTTAGAAGGTTCTTAATGCCATTGTAGACGTTGTAGATGACCATAGAAAGGCTCTTCTCAGTGAATACAAGAACCTCTTGAAGGACCGTCAGATGTCTGATGGAGATATTAGTAGTCATCAAAGAGGTTCTAGGGATCTTATAGTGGGTTCTAGTTTTGACTGATTACTGGTTATTGGCATCATCTAGAGGTTCTAATCGTCCACCGGCTCCCCCTGCTGGCAGGTTACAGAATCAGCTGAGTGGTTTTACCTTCTCCACTCCGTACCCTTCTCTCTGCAGGAGCAACATCGAGGGAACCACGACCGCCGGAGACACCGCCGCCAGGACGAAGCTACACACACACACACACACACACACACACACACACACACACACACACACACACATATATAGATATAAAGAGCTGTAGTTTCCATATGTTGACAATAATGTGTGTGTGTGTGTGTGTGTTACCCCAGGATGAAGCCCCACACCCAGGGCAGACCCAACAGGAAGTGAGAAACCACGGCGACGATGGAGGCCTCCACCACACAGGGACCGACAGCAAGACGCACACACACCGCCTTCAGACGACTCAACGCCTGCATCAACACACACAGTAAAATATACTGCACATACCTAATGATGTGTGTGTGTGTGTGTGTGTGAGTGAGTGTGTGTGTGTGACTGTGTGTGTGTGTGTGTGTGTGTGAGTGAGTGTGTGTGTGTGTGTGACTGTGTGTGTGTGTGTATGTGTGTGTGTGTGTGTGTGTGTGTGAGTGAGTGTGTGTGTGTGTGTGACTGTGTGTGTGTGTGTGTGTGTGTGTATGTGTGTACTCACCGTGGGGTCCAGGCCCAGCCCTGCTCTGGTGAGGATGATTGACAGGGCGATGTTCCTCAGAGCTGAGGACCAATGGGTGTCGATGTAGACGGCGTCAGTTATATACGGAACGTTACGCAACAGCAGACCAGCCAGCAGCATTCCTACAACATGTTTATGTATTTAAATATGAGAAGATTAAAGATTAAATAATAATATATATATACTCATAATGAACTACAATGTCTGGAGTGTTCAATTGTGTGCATTCTTATTATTTGTATTTTATTCTATCAAAAAATATTTTTTTCTTAATAACTACTTACAAACACACACATATGTATGTATATATATATATATATATATACATTAAATAAAGTATTATATTATACATTTACTTTATTTAATGTTTTCTTTTGTTATAGGTCAGGTTTATTATCAGTAATAAGTTACACATTATCACTATTAATTGAATATACATTTAAGCTCTTGTATTATGTTTATAAGTACATTTACATGTATCTGTACACATATGAGTACTTTTACTTTTTCTTTCTCTTAAATCTATTTTTTCAATCAGACTGTAAATATAACGTATTTAAACAAAACAAATCAAATCTCTACAACATAAGTCAACAAACAGATTTGTTTGTTTATTGAAGGTTTGAGGCGTCGGGTCGTACCAAGTAGTGGAGGGAAGGGGGGCAGGGTGGGCAGTTGGATCATTCCAACCAGCTTCCCTCCAAACACGGAGCAGATGAAGAGGATGACGATTCCAAACAGGTTTCCTCCAGGTAGACACTCACTTCCTGTTATAGACCAGACGAGTCCGAACAGCAGAGCGAACAGACACACTACACACACACACACACACACACACACACACACACACACACACACACACACACACACACACACACACACACACACACACACACACACACACACACCATTATTACATGAATAGATTCATTGAAGTCTGTTTCTTTGTGAGACATGAGACACGTTGAGTGTTTCTTACCTTTGGTGACGATCAGGTTGACGAGTCCCTGAGGACGAGGACATCTGTCCTTCAGACGGAGACAAGACGCACAACAGGAGGACGAGGACGCCATCTTCATCTGAACACACATGTACAACTATTAACATAAGATATATATAAATATATACATGTATATATATACATGTATAAATATATACATGTATATATACATGTATATATATATACATATACATGTATATATATATACATGTATATATACACGTGTATATATATATACATGTGTATATATATATACAACTATGAAGATATAACTTCAGAGGCAGCAACACTGTTCATAACTTTAGCAACAGCAACATTGAAGTCAACTTTATAAACAGCAACTTTTTTGAAAAGCAACATTGATGAGTGTTGCTGTCGTTGAGGCAACCTGTTGACATCAAACACTCGTCTGGTTTGAGCCTCCGAAGAAGAAATATTTCAAACAACGTTCCTCCAACTTTAAACTTTTGTGTTAATGTGTGTGTGTGTGTGTGTGTGCGTGTGTTAGTATGTGTGTGTGTGTGTTGTCGACCACTCACCCCGTCGGTGTCGTCCAGTTCGTCCGTCTTCCTCCGCGGCAGGACGGTGATCTCTCTCTCGTCCTGACTGCCCTGAACTTTACTCCCTCCCTTCACCTGTGTGTGTGTGTGTGTGTGTGTATGTGTGTGTGTGTGTGTGAATTAGTCACAAAAGAGACATCAAGTGTGTAAAAGAGAGAGAGAGAGAGAGAGAGAGAGAGAGAGAGTGAATGAGTAGTTGCACTTTGTCCACAACAGCAAAGCTCAACTTGACCCGTGTGTGTATATGTGTGCTTGTATTGCTGTCCTTGTGAGGTCTATTTAAAACACCTCCGTAGTGAGGACATTGATGCATTGTGGGGAACGGCCCTCACGACTTCAAAGGGATGTTTGCTTGAAGGTTCAGACCGAGCGTTAAAATCTACGGTGCTGAAAAAGTGTCAAAATCTGCAGTTCCTCAAATGTCCACTTGAGGCTCGTGAAGCGAGTCCGTCCCCATTGAGCTCAATGTTAAAATGAGTTCAACAGCAGAAATAAACCCGTTTACAGTCTGGTGCTAAAACGGTTTTGGTCTCTTTAGCTAATATCCTCTTTCATGACGACTGTTTATATAACTCACCTAAGTAAGCCACTGAAAGAAGTCAATCACCGTGTAGCCCCGCCCCCTAAAGCATACTCTGCTTTATGGTCTGTTAGAGACCTGTCAATCACCGTGTAGCCCCGCCCCCTAAAGCATACTCTGCTTTATGGTCTGTTAGAGACCTGTCAATCACTGTGTAGCCCCGCCCCTAAAGCATCCCCTGCTTTATGGTCTGTTTGACTCTAAATGGACCATAATGTACTAAATGAACATCATGCTGTATTGAAGAAGACTTGAAACTAGAGATTGAGACCATAAACTCATGTTTACAATGTTTACTGAGGTAATAAATCAAGAGAGAATTTCTAACATCTCAAACTCTGAATCTCTTGTTCAAACATTCCTTCTTGTTTTTTTTCTCACACTCCTCCGTTTGTTCTTCCTCTTTTTTTCCATCCATCATTCAATAAACAAGATTCATTGTTTCATCACATTAATCATTAAACCAGCAGATACACTCACTCACCTCTCTCACACACACACACACACACACAAACACACACACACACACACTCACCTACACACACTCACCTACACACACACACCTACACACACACACACACACACACACACACACACACACACACACACACTCACTCACACACACTCATAATGGAAAATGTTCTCAGCAGAACAGTTGTTGGTTTTCATTTTAACGACCCGATGAAGTTTCCTTCAGCGCCACCTTCAGGACAAACTTCACATGTTTTACTCTCTTGAGTCACTTATTTAAATAGTATTACACCTATAGTGTGAATGCGTGTGTCTCTGTGTGTGTGTATCTGTGTGTGTGTCTGTGTGTGTGTGTGTGTGTGTGTGTGTGTGTGTGTGTGTGTGTAGTACAGGAGTTGAAAATAGAGTTTATGATTCACTTTTGATTATTACTATAAAACATCTCAAGCAACTTACAACCAGCCTGAAGATCAGAGAAACCAAACAGTTGGTGCAGTTAAATATACGTGTATGTATATGTATATATATATATATATACACACAGACTATATATATATATATATATATATATATTTATGTATATGTAAATATTAGTGCTGGGCAAGTTAACACGTTGTTAACGCAGTTTATTTTTATTATTAAGCGACATTTTTAACACCAGAACCGTCAGCGAGCGGTGAACAGCTGTTTGTGTGGCGTCTCTTCCGTCTCTTCCTGTTTCCTTCACCTACACTCCCCTGGGTCCTAAGTCCCTCCATGTACAGCTTCTTATCACCCTCTATGTACCAACGTACATTTATAACAAATACCACACATATTACAGTAATCAGCGTTAAATATGTGTCTGACCAACATACCAACAAAAGAACAAAATAAATGATTCATTTAAATCATGTTTTAGAGTTTTTAAAGTGTTTTTGTTTGTAATATGTATAATAATCATATCATTTAGTTACCACTACTGAGAATGTAACAAACATAACAACATGACGTAGATAGGTTTACAGGTTTCAAGAAGTATATTTAAATATCATCTCTTACACATGAAGATAAAGTTATGAACACCGGCTGAATATCTATTATCAGAATCATTATAACTGTGTTATAACTGCTACTGTGTAAAGGGAATACTGCTGTTAACAAGAACCTGATGTGTTTAAAGTGTTTACAAACCAAATGTTATTGACCTTTAGTTCATATAGCAGTACTTTAAAATAAAAGTGAGCAATACACTACTTTTGAATTCAATATTGAACTTTGTGCATAACAATGAGATTAATCGAGATTAAAAATTGTAATCGTTGCCCAGCACTAATAAATATATATGTATATATATACATATTTATGTATATTTATGAGGACGATACAAACAGTTACCTCAGCTTGTTTCTGTCCGTTGTCATAGTAACGCTTCGTTGCTTCTTCGTCCATCATCTGAAACAAACACAAACACATTTGTTCTCTATACTTGTGAGGACCTTCGATAACAAACTGATTCCTAAAATTAAGTCTTGAGGCCTTTAAAGGCAAAATACTCTCCCGCAAATATCATATGTCATGGGCTTTTATTGTGAAAGGTAAGAGTGTTTTTTGTCAAAGTTAAAAGTTTTTGTATTGAAGACAAATGTCCTCACAAACCACCGTGTCCTCACATTGCAGTGTAAAGTCAGACTCAACATTGTTCAAGGTGACGCTTTATTGTTCATCTGTGACTTTATATTAATGTTTCAGGAGGAAATAAGAATGTAACTTAATTATAGTTATAATCTGATTTCAGTCAGAAAACATCAGTCCAGCTGTTTCTATTTAGATTTTAAGAGACGAGTTCTTTTAAAGGAAATTCCTGTTTTCTCCATCAAAACCGTCAAATGAAGTGATAACAATGAGTTTATTGAACTGTTCCTCAATGTTTCTTTTATTGATAATATAACAAATTACATTATGTTTCAGGGCTGCAACTGAAAATATTCAGTTTCCTGTCACAGAGGAAAGAAACTAGAACGTATTCACATTTAAGAAGCTGGAATCAGAGAATTTAGACTAAACAATCAATTATCAAAATAGTTGAAGTCTAATTAATTAATCGTTGCAGATCTATTATGTTACGAACATCGTCTCCAGATCACGTTTGAAAACTAAACGTCTCCAGATAACTGATCCATATCTGTGGTTTCTCCACAACTCGTATTGTTACAAATTAAGTTATTATTAAATTATGATTTGTGTCCAGAAAATCAACATGAATGGAGAACAAAGTTTCTAATAATACGTAAATAGGAATATTTTCCTGGATTTAAATTGTTTTTTTAGGGAATATAAAATATCTTAAAAAATAAATGTTTAAAGAGAACAAAATGTCACATTTCTCTCACAGACAATTAAGACATTTTCTGACCCGTAACAGATGTAATGAATCAAATATTAACGCAATATTCATTGAATCACTATTGATGAATTATTAGTATATAAATATATATATATATATAAATAGTATTCACATTCTTACCTTCTGGCTGATGAAGAGCTGTGTGACTGGAACAAAAGAGGAAAAGACAACCGACTCATCGACCAGCGTCCACAGACAGAGAGAGAGTTTGTCTGCTGAGTGTTAATAACAGATGGTTTTTAAACATAAACACACACACACACACACACACACACATTAAAGCCTGGCATTATGGGAACACAGGTCGCCGTGTTAATACCAGCCCTCTCGGTCGCCTGCAGACGCGAACACGTCTTATTATTCAGATAATAGCAGGTGTGTGTCGTGTGTGCGCACATGTGACAGCATTGTTCCACGCACACACGATGAAACACCTGATTAACACACCTCACAGGCGACTGGCAGCTAAAAATTAGGGTTTTGTTTAATAAAGTAGAGTCGCTGCAGATTGTTTCTATCCAGAATCAGTGAGAAGATTGTTTTATATGTTGTGACATTTAAAGTTTATGTTCCAACATTAACGTTACTTTCTGGAGAGCGTTCGATCTTTAAAATGACAGATTTCTGAATGTAGTCTGGTGAAGAGAGCTCACTCTGTTCCTTCATCATGAACTCAATCACACATATAATACTCACTAGAGCACCAAATGTGGATTCATCCGCCGCTGGAAATAGTCCCAACAAATGTTCTACTTCCTGTCTGTTTGATAGAAGTTATTTTTTAAACTATGTTTGTTTTTACATTTACGTCTTCAGAAGGAACCGATGAGTGTTTCTCTCTTATCAATAATATCCTCCTCGTCCATTCTCCTCTCGTCACCCGACAGACTGTGGCCTTCTGGGAAATGGTGTTTTATTAAAGGACGTTCAAAACAGAAATATTAAACTCACCACTTCTAAACACACGTACGGAACCAACAGATACACGGTTGAGTTTGTTAAAGGGCTTATAGAAGATAATGAATCAGTTAGTTGTCATATATATAAATATATATTTTATATAAAGTATATTAGTAATATAACAGAAGACATTGTGACAGTTGGATTCCACGTCTAATAAAAACATTTTTCAGACTGTTTAGCTCTAAATATCTTCATCATGCGCCTTTATTTCTGGACGAGAGGAAGTGGAAACAGACGAATGTACAGGGACGGACGTGAGTCACACACACACACAGACACACACACACACACACACACACACACACACACACACACACAGGTGATAGTGTGTGTATAGTTTTATTTGCGATACGAGGTGATACAAACCAATTATTCACGGTTACACAAAAAACATCAGCGGCTACAGTCGGTTCATCGAGCATTTAAATCCATATAATTAAACAGTGACACTCTTCATCATCATCATCATCGTCATCATCATCATCATTATGACAAAGTCGTAACAGCTAAATCAGGAAGTGACATCAGAAACACGCTCACAAGGCAAATCACGCACAAACATTCAGTCTGTACGTCACATGACACACACACACACACAGACACACACACACACACACAGACACACACACACACACCTGTGTAATTAGCATGACATACAAAAAGCTGTAGAAAAATACTCTTAAAAAACCAAACACACAAAACAGCAACAAAAACAAAAACAACAACTTGGAATGTTCTGGATGTCAGTTAGACGTCAGCATGGAGGCAACACCGGGCAATTTAATGGGCAACTTTGTTGGGCAACTCCTCTACTGGGTTACAAACATCGAGTCCTCTTAATTTAAAATCTTCTTTCCTTCTGAAATGTTTGTTTTTAATAAAAATGAATAGATTACGCTCCCTCCTTGTAAAAGATGCACAGAATAAGAAGTTACATTATTGAAATAATGAAAAATAATCTGTAAATGAAAAAGCCTGGAAGGAGAAATAAAAATGATTCATGCTTTCAAATCAATAAATCAGAGTGCATGAATAAACTAACATTTTAACATATTTTTAAGGGGTGTCAAAGAGTGTTTAAAAACAACATATATGTGTCTTTAGTCGTGTTGCTGGTTCTTGACATCTTAGTGCAAAGTATTTGAATTCTACATAGTTTGTTAGAAATCTGCATAGCAACTAACCCTGAAGAGTAGCCGTTACCCTTTAAATTAGCCTGTGAATCGCTAATGCTAATCGCTAGCGTACCCAGCGTTGCATGTAAACTCAAAATCACAATTGTTTGTAAAAGTTTAAACTGAAATTTGTCCCCATAACAGACTATAAACAGCACTCTTACAGAACCATAATCATAACGATAGTCAGCATGCTAGCATGTAGCATTAGTGCTATCTATTAGCATAAGCTAATTGATAGGGTTACTGCTATTATGAATGGTGATTTAAAAACAGTAATGTCCGGCTAAATGTTAAAGTAACGTGGACCAAACACTGCCGCCATGAAATCATGATGGAACTAGCAAGCTAGCTAGCTAGCTAATTAGCTCATTGCTATCAGCAGATAATCAGTCGTTAACACTGATTCAACAGATTTCGCAATGTGCTGACGGCTTAATTTAAAGTCCACAGAAAAGAGAGACAAACTTTTGTGCTGTGATTTTAATGCTACAATGAATTTGGAAAATGAGCCAAAGATTCACTGAAAGAGGAAAAAAATAATCTAAATGAATGATAACAACAAATAGTTATTACAAGAGTTTGACTAACTTTAGCTTGAGTTAGCTTTAGCTATAGCATCTAGCTAGTTAAAATGTCTTCAGCTAAAACTCAACTGGATCAAAATAGTTCATGAAAGCTAACGTAGCTTACTGCCAACGCCATCAAAACCAATTCATTTATATAATATGCTACATTTGTGCTTCACATTTTAGCCGGCGATAATGTGGCAGCTAATTGTGTTAGCGAGTCTGCTAGCTAACGTAAATAATAGCTAGATAACAGCTTCTTTGAGCAAATTAGTTTATCTATTAAATTACAAGTTCATTTATCTCACTGATAACATTTGTTAACATCAGTTCTCAGTTATCTTCATCGGCAAAATGCTACAGTTACACTTCACAACATGATTTATGTTGCTCGTTATTTTGACTCCACTTAAGATGAGAACGTTTGAATCCGACATTTATGATTGAATTTTGGTCTGGACTGTAAGTCCGGACTATACGGAGCCCCTGAGGATGTTATCTTGTATAATATCTTGTAACATAAGACGTAACAGCACAAAACAAATAATGTAGGATGTTTCACTTGTGTTGTTTCACACTAAAATTAAAATGAATGAAGATAAATGTCGTCCATCAAAGTTGCCCAAATAAGTTGCCGGTGTGTTTTTAGAAGTAAAACAATCCTCACAATCTGTCTCACACACACGTACAGTACGACATTGTACAGGTAACAAGGTTGTTTTCTTACTGCTAAGTTTAAGTACAGGCACTATAGAGTGAAGCATTGTGGGAAGTTGAGTGCTCAACTGGTCTGTTTAAGATAGCAGCTTTTAGAAATTCAGAACGTTTGAATGTTGTGATTTTTTTATGATTATCAAAAGTTTCAACACTCAAAGCAGAAGATCGGATGATGTCGTGGAAATAAAGTGTGTTTACATCCAACACACAACAATGAGTTCACTTAAAGTTTGTATTAATGCAACAATAGTCGAATAATCTAATAATGAAATCTTCCCGTCAGGGTGAAGAACATCAGGAAGTTTAATTCCTCTGAGTTAGTGCCGTCACGACGCTACAAGTAAAGCAATAACAAGAACAAGTAACGTGTTTATGGAACAAAGTAAGTCTACAATCATGAAAACTTTATAAACGACTAACATCCAAATATAACTCCTGAATACTCGGGGCCTTTTCACAGCTGGAACGAACCACGGTTTGTGTTTATGTTACATTGTTCGAATTGAATCCGCTTAGTTTGTGTTTTACATCGCAATGATGTCAGCGCACTAAAGAACTACTTTACATCCCCCCAAAGCCCTCAACCACGTCCCGTCGTCCACGTCTCGCCGTTGTCATCTACGTCTCTTCGCCTAAGTTTCGTCGCCTAAGTTTCTTCGTTGTCGCCTACGTCTCGTCGTCGTTGCCTCCGTCTCGTCATTGTCGCCTACGTCTCGTCGTTGTCGCCTATGTCTCGTCTCGTCGCCTACGTCTCGTCGTCATCGCCTACGTTTCGTCGCCTACGTCTCGTCGTCATCGCCTACGTCTCGTCGCCTACGTCTCGTCGTCATCGCCTACGTTTCGTCGCCTACGTCTCGTCGTTGTCGCCTACGTCTCGTCGTCATCGCCTACGTCTCGTCGCCTACGTTTCGTCGCCTACGTTTCGTCGCCTACGTCTCGTCGCCTATGTTTCGTCGCCTACGTCTCGTCGTTGTCACCTACGTCTCGTCGTCATCGCCTACGTCTCGTCGTCATCGCCTACGTCTCGTCGCCTACGTTTCGTCGCCTACGTCTCGTCGTTGTCGCCTACGTCTCGTCGTCATCGCCTACGTCTCGTCGCCTACGTTTCGTCGCCTACGTCTCGTCGTTGTCGCCTACGTTTCGTCGCCTACGTCTCGTCGTTGTCGCCTACGTCTCGTCGTCATCGCCTACGTCTCGTCGCCTACGTTTCGTCGCCTACGTCTCGTCGTTGTCGCCTACGTCTCGTCGTCATCGCCTACGTCTCGTCGCCTACGTTTCGTCGCCTACGTCTTGTCGTTGTCGCCTACGTTTCGTCGCCTACGTCTCGTCATTGTCGCCTACGTCTCGTCGCCTACGTCTCGTCATTGTCGCCTACGTCTCGTCGCCTACGTCTCGTCATTGTCGCCTACGTCTCGTCGTTGTCGCCTACGTCTCGTCGCCTACGTCTCGTCGTCGGCGCCTCCGTCTTGTCATTGTCGCCTACGTCTCATCGTTGTCGCCTACGTCTCGTCGCCTACGTCTCGTCGCCTACGTCTCGTCGCCTACGTCTCGTCGCCTACGTCTCGTCGTCGGTGCCTCCGTCTCGTCGTCATCGCCTACGTCTCGTCGCCTACGTCTCGTCGTCGGTGCCTCCGTCTCGTCGTCATCGCCTACGTCTCGTCGCCTACGTCTCGTCGCCTACGTCTCGTCGCCTACGTCTCGTCATTGTCGCCTACGTCTCGTCGCCTACGTCTCGTCGTCGGCGCCTCCGTCTCGTCATTGTCGCCTACGTCTCGTCGCCTACGTCTCGTCGCCTACGTCTCGTCGCCTACGTCGTCATCGCCTACGTCTCGTCGCCTACGTTTCGTCGCCTACGTTTCGTCGCCTACGTCTCGTCATTGTCGCCTACGTCTCGTCGCCTACGTCTCGTCGTCGGCGCCTCCGTCTCGTCATTGTCGCCTACGTCTCGTCGTCGGCGCCTCCGTCTCGTCATTGTCGCCTACGTCTCGTCGCCTACGTCTCGTCGTCGGCGCCTCCGTCTCGTCGTCGTCGCCTACGTCTCGTCGCCTACGTTTCGTCTCGTCGTTGTTTCCTTCCTTTCGACGACTACGTCTCGTCATTGTCTTGTCGTCTTCGTCTACGTGAGCTGCGTCTCTCGATACTTGACATCAATTTGCTCATCTTGTTTTTCCTTTCTCCAGTTCTGGCTATCGCCAAAACTTCCTTTAATTGGTCTGAAAGTCTGGACCATCCAAAAAAGATTTTCCAGACTAGTTTTGAGATTTCATACTTATAATTTTGGTTTGGATCAAACTGAAAAATCCAAAACTTTGGACCAGACGAGGTGTGAAAGGGCCCTTTGTGATGCAGTTTAACTACCACTGAGTTCATGGCGTTGACACATTTTACTTTACTGACTGGATTCATTTGGTCTAAATTCCTTTGTTTTTTGTTTTTCATATACAGAAATTCGTACAGAAGTTAATTAACAGAGTGGAATTCAAACCAGAGAAAAATATTTAAATGTTTCAAATACATTGATATTTAAATTCCATAATTAAGTATCCAGCAGTGGTTGAACATCAATAGATGTGTAGTTGTCTATTAGATTTAAAATCTTCCACACACGACAAAATTATCATTATTTAGTGAACGTTTAATCGTCTGAATGTGAAGTCTAAATGCAGCTCTATTAGCTAACTAGTTAGCATCTGTAATACGAGTTTATACTACTGCTCATACAGCAGTTGGCATCTGAATGCTATCAGCATAGA
>JAVDOI010000251.1:17500-27500 GCA_032191485.1 Leptoclinus maculatus | reverse complement strand
CCGTCACCAACACAGTCGTCGCCAACAACACAGTCACCAACAACACCGTCGCTAACAACACCGTCACCAACAACACCGTCGCCAACAACACAGTCGTCACCAACACAGTCGTCGCCAACAACACAGTCGCCAACAACACAGTCGCTAACAACACCGTCACCAACACAGTCGTCGCCAACAACACAGTCACCAACAACACTGTCGCTAACAACACAGTCGCCAATAACACCGTCACCAACAACACCGTCGCCAACAACACAGTCGCCAATAACACAGTCGCCAACAACACAGTCGCTAACAACACCGTCACCAACACAGTCGTCGCCAACAACACAGTCACCAACAACACCGTCGCTAACAACACAGTCGCCAATAACACCGTCACCAACAACACCGTCGCTAACAACACAGTCGCCAATAACACCGTCACCAACAACACCGTCGTCACCAACACAGTCGTCGCCAACAACACCGTCACCAACAACACAGTCGTCACCAACACAGTCGTCGCCAACAACACCGTCACCAACAACACAGTCGTCGCCAACACAGTTGCCAATAACACCGTCGTCACCAACAACAGTCGCCAATAACACCATCGCCACAAACAACACAGTCGCCAATAACACCGTCGTCACCAACAACACAGTCATCGCCAACAACACAGTCGCCAACAACACAGTCATCACCAACACAGTCGTCGCCAACACAGTCGTCGCCAACAACACAGGCGCCAATAACAGTCGCCAACACCGTCGCCAACAACAGTCATCAATAACACCATCCTCAATAACACAGTCATCAGTAACACCGTCATCAGTAACCCCATCACCAACACTACTACACACTGTAGTCTAATTTAAAACATAAATAAACTAACTGTGTAACAGAATAAACAAGACTCACAGCAGTTGCTCTCGTCCACCAGCAGGGGGCAGTCTGGGAAGCCGTCACAGATCATACTGGCTTTGATACAAACTTTACTGCCGGGACACTCCCACAGAGCGCGCTCAGAACAGCCTGAAGGAGAGATGACATCATCAACTGATTACAGATACTTTTACCACCACACATACATTTACTACTACAGGAAGCAGCACAGTCCAACAGACTCTTATTTTGAAAGGTTGTGCGTCTCACCACAGTTGTCCTCGTCGCTGTGGTCGTCACAGTCCAGGTGTCCGTCACAGCGTTTGGTTGCTAGGACGCAGCGACCCGACCGACACTTGAAATGGCTGGGAGAGCACTCTGTTGCCAAGGCAACGCACCAAAAACAACAAACAACAACAACAATGTCAAGTTCAGTACAGAAAGAGAGACAGAGAGACAGAGAGACAGACAGACAGACAGAGAGACAGACAGAGAGAGAGACAGAGACAGAGAGACAGACAGACAGACAGAGAGACAGAGAGACAGAGAGACAGACAGACAGACAGACAGACAGAGAGACAGAGAGAGAGAGAGACAGACAGAGAGAGAGACAGACAGACAGACAGACAGACAGACAGACAGACAGAGAGACAGACAGACAGACAGACAGACAGACAGACAGACAGAGAGACAGACAGACAGACAGACAGAGAGACAGACAGTACCGTCGACTCCGTCCTCTGGCAGCAGACATGTGGTGTTTCCTCCCTCCGCTGGAAACTGACTACAGTCTGAGTCCTCAGGCCACTGCAATCCCACAATGCCGAGCACCGACTCACACTTCTCCTTCGCATTACGACACAACGACCTGAGAGGACGAGAGACACAAACAAAGTAACTGAATGACTAAATAACTTAAATTAACTAACCAACGGGCACGTTATCCAACTGACATGCTAACTGACTAACATGGTAGCCAGAGACCCTCTGAAGACTAACTAACCAACTAACCAACCAGAGCACAACTGCTTAACTACATAACTAACTAACTAACCTGCAGGGCGGGACCCTCTGCAGAGTAACTAACCTACCTGCAGGGCGGGACCCTCTGCAGGCTGATTAACTAACTAGCTAACTAACTTGCTAACTAGCTAACCTTCTGCAGGCTGACTAACTAACTAGTTAACTATCTAACTAATCTTCCTGCAGGGCGGGACCCTCTGCAGACTAACTGACTAACTAACTAAACTACCTGCAGGGCGGGACCTTCTGCAGGCTGACGGGGTCACACTTGGGGACCAGCAGCGTGCAGGCGTAGAACATGAGGTACTGGTAGCAGCCAGTCTGGACCAGCGCCGGGAACAGAGAGGACTCCCAGGACACGGAGCTCTCTCTCTGGGACAGGTGGCCCAGGTAGTTGGGGTAGCTGGTCAGGTTGTAGGGAAGGTTCATGCACAGCTCCAGGCTGATGGGCTCACAGCGCGCTGAGGACCGGACACACAGACAGGTACCATGAGTTTAGAGTCAAAAAGAACTACAAATGTGTGGTGGAAAGTACCTCTCTGTACAGTACTTGCATAAAGGCTGTGAGTATAAAGGCTGTGAGTACTTCTTCAACCACAGTAAATGTGAATACAAATATTAGTAAATGTTGCATTTAATATGCCGTAGTAAGGACGTGTTGTGGTTCTTGCAGCAGAGTGAGGACTCACTGCAGTTGTTGTTGTTGGTTCGGGGTTCGCAGGCTCCGCCCCCCACACACACCGATGGACAGGAAGTGGAGATGCAGCTGGGCTGACCGGGAGCACACACACCCTGAGCTGTAACACACACACACACACACAATGAGAGAGGAAGACAGGTGATTGACAGACGGGTGATGGACAGACGGGTGATGGACAGACGGGTGATGGACAGACGGGTGATTGACAGACGGGTGATTGACAGACGGGTGATTGACAGACGGGTGATTGACAGACGGGTGATTGACAGACGGGTGATGGACAGACGGGTGATGGACAGACGGGTGATTGACAGACGGGTGATGGACAGACGGGTGATGGACAGACGGGTGATGGACAGACAGGTGTCTCACTCTGCTCTCGGCTGCAGTGCTCCTCGTCGCTGCCGTCTTTACAGTCGTCTTCTCCGTCACAGCGAAACGCAGACGGAACACACTGACCGTTCCTACACTCCAACAGACCCTGACTCTTACAGGCTGCTCACACACACACACACACACACACACACACACACACACACACACACACACACACACACACACACACACACACACACACACACACACACACACACACACACACACACACACACACACCGTGGGTTACAGCAACATGAATCACTCTTTGGTGACTCAGCTGTGATTGTCATGTTTCTCTCTTTGACATTTTGATGAAGACGAACACATTTTATTGAGTCTCTAGAATCATCAGAGAAAATGGAGTCGACTCTTAATTCTGACTGTGAGACTAAAGTTTTGGGGCATAGAGAGGAACCAGAATCCAGTTTATAGCTAACAAGGTTTTCAGGAATTTGCCTTTGTGTTTTGGCGCATAAACAATAAACACAATAAGAGAAAATTTAAATAGTTCAACCGTCCAGAATCTTAGAATTAGTGCAGAAATGTGCAAAATATTGACTTCTACATGTCAACAATCAGGTTACTAAAGGTAACTGGGTTCTACGAGTGAACCGAGTTACTAAAGGTAACTGGGTTCTACGAGTGAACCGAGTTACTAAAGGTAACTGGGTTCTACGAGTGAACCGAGTTACTAAAGGTAACTGGGTTCTACGAGTGAACCGAGTTACTAAAGGTAACTGGGTTCTACGAGTGAAGCGAGTTACTAAAGGTAACTGGGTTCTACGAGTGAACCGAGTTACTAAAGGTAACTGGGTTCTACGAGTGAACCGAGTTACTAAAGGTAACTGGGTTCTACGAGTGAACCGAGTTACTAAAGGTAACTGGGTTCTACGAGTGAAGCGAGTTACTAAAGGTAACTGGGTTCTACGAGTGAAGCGAGTTACTAAAGGTAACTGGGTTCTACGAGTGAAGCGGCTCGGTCACTCACAGCAGTTGAGCTCGTCGCTCTTGTCGAGACAGTCGTGGTCTCCGTCACACAGCCACTCTCTGGACACGCAGCGACCGTCACCACAGCGATGTTCACGGGCCATATCACACACTGACGACACACACACACACACACACACACCAGAATGAGCGAAAGGTGAGATTTATGCATAGTAATAAAAACTACTTTTACTACTACAACAGATATTTTACTACGACAAATACTTTTACAACTACTACAGATACTATTATTACTATGACAGATCAGTGGGAAGAGAGCGGACGCAGCTCTGAAGACTTTCTGGCTAGTTAGCTAGGAAGTTACGACCTACTACCTAGCTATGTAGTTAACTAGGTAGGCTAACATTTTCTGTAACGAGTGTAGCATTAAAGCATGGTGGAATTAGCAAGCTAGTCAGCGGTCTGCCTGTTAGCTAGCTAGCTTGCTAACTCCACCATGCTTTAATGCTACACTGGTTCCAGAAAATGAGCTTCTGTTGATATTAATGTGTTTTCCTCATCAGTAACAAGAGTTACGACTCCACTGATCGTTTTAGTGTTTTAGAATGTTCATGTCCGATCTATTTATATTCCATTTCTATGGTTTTATCTTTTAAAGGCATGAAGACGAGCAGAGCTGCTTCTCTGTCTCCTGTTGTTGTTGACTGTAGTATTAAAAACAATAAACAACATTTTACTAAATAGGGTGAATAATTTAAGGTTAAGAGTAAAGAAATAAATGAATTACAATAATAGTTTGCAGTGAAGCTAAAAGATCAGCGAAGCTGTTCACCGAAAATAACAGCTGACAGACACACGAAACCCCCAAACATGATACTGTGTGAGTGTAAGTGTGTGTTGGCAGAGAGACAGGTGGTGGATTCCCTCGCTCACATTTGCTCTCTCTCTCTGATCCCACAGTTGATCCTGAGCTCCCAAACCACGTCACTAAAAGTGTGTGTGTGTGTGTGTGTGAGGGTGTGTGTGTGTGTGTGAGTGTGTGAGGGTGTGTGTGTGTGTGTGAGTGTGTGTGTGTGTGTGAGTGTGTGTGAGGGTGTGTGTGTTCTCACCACAGCTGAGTTCGTCGCTCAGGTCTCCACAATCGTCGTAACCGTCGCACACCACAGCGGGCGAGAGACACCGACCGGTGCTGCACCGGAACTCTCCATCTGTACACACTGGAGAGAGAGAGAGAGAGACAGAGAAAGAGAGAGACAGAGAGAGAGAAAGAGAGAGACAGAGGAAGAGAGACAGAGAGAGAGACAGAGAGAAAGAGAGAGATGTTAGCTGCTAACACTACTAGCTTACCTCCAACCGATTTAATCAGAGATCATCGTTAGCATTTCAAAACCATAAAATGCTGAATTAAAGCCTTGATTGTTATTAAAATTTAGACTCCGCAACAATGAAAAATTATAGGCCGATATCAAACCTCCCATTTTTAAGTAAAATAATTGAAAAAGCGGTTTTTCAACAGCTGAACAACTTCTTGGCCGTAAATATCTCTTTGATGTCTTCCAGTCAGGCTTTGGACAGCACCACAGTACTGAAACTGCTCTTGTTCAGGTTTTCAACGACATCCACTTAAACACAGACAATGGCAGAACTTCAGTCTTAGTATTACTGGATCTCAGTGCTGCATTCGACACGGTCGACCATGACATACTACTAGAAAGACTAAACTCTGGGTGGGACTCTCTGGCACAGCACTCAACTGGTTTGAATCCTACTTGAAGGACAGAGAATACTTTGTGTCTGTAGCTAATTACACATCAGAGCTGACTAAAAGGACATGTGGTGTTCCCCAAGGTTCAATACTGGGGCCTCTTCTGTTCAACATCTACATGCTTCCACTAGCTCAGATTATGGAAAACAACAAAGTCTGTTATCATCATTATGCAGACGACACACACATCTACATAACTATATCACTAGGGGACTATAATCCCATACAAGGGCTGGTTCATGCATTGAACAAATCAACAACTGGATGTGCCAGAACGTTCTTCAATTAAACAAAGAAAAAACAGAAGTAATTGTTTTTGGTACCAAGGACGAACGATTGAAAGTCAGCGCTCAGCTTCAATCACTGATGTTAAAAACCTCAAACCAAGACAGAAATCTAGGTGTAGTTATGGATTCAGACCTCAACCTGAACAGACATATCAAGACAATGACTAAATCAGCCTCCTATCACCTGAAGAACATATCAAGGGTTAGAGGACTCATGTCTCAACAGGTAGAACGTGTCCATCATTTATCTTCAGTAGACTGGACTACTGTAACGGTGTGTTTACAGGTCTCTGTAACAAGTCAATCAGAACGCTGCAGCTCGAGTCCTCACTAAGACAAAGAAAGTGGATCACATCACTCCAGTTCTGAGGTCTTTACACTGGCTTCCTGTCCAACAAAGAATGTACTTTAAAGTCCTGCTGTTGGTTTATAAAGCACTGAATGGTTTAGGGCCAAAATACATCTCTGATCTGCTGCTACCTTATGAACCATCCCTACTCTTAGGTGGTCTGGGACCGGTCTGCTCTCTGTTCCCAGAGTCAGAACTAAACATGGAGAAGCAGCGTTCAGTTGTTCTGCTCCACATATCTGGAACAAAGTCCCAGAAAGCTGCAGGTCTGCTGAGACTCTCAGCTCCTTTAAATCAAGACTGAAGACTTTTCTGTTTGCTGCCTTTAATTGAACCAGATTCAAGGATATTAATCAATCAGCTGCATTTCTGCATTTTAATATTGTATTTTATTTCTTTCACTGCTTTTTAATGTTTTAATGACTGTTTTTAATGTTTCAATGAATGTTCTTAATTGTTTTTAAATCTCCTTTTCTTATGCCTTATGTTTTGATGCTTTTAATGGTTTTATGTGAAGCACTTTGAATTACCTTGTTGTTGAAATGTGCTGTACAAATAAACTTGCCTTGCCTTAAAATAAGTCCAGACAAACTGTTGAGGTTGAAGCTAACTAAGCTATCAGTGTTAGCTTAAATAGTGATTTTACCTTGTGATTCAATGGAGTTGTTGTAAATAAAGTGTTTCACTTCTGGCCCTTCAGTGAGATCTTTCCTCTAAGCCATAAAATATATGACAAACAAGGTAAATAATCCTTTGAAATACTGAAATCTGATGTTTTTTTAGCTTCTACAGGTATGTTATCGTGGTTGTTTCCCCCCCGGTGGGCGGGGTTTCCTCAGTGTGACACTTTGTTGCCTCACAAGTACTCTTTGTGTTTTTGTCTTTTGTATCTTTTTAAAGTCCTTCGTCTTCTGTCCGTCCCTCATTCTTGTCTTTTTATTTGTTTCTTCTTTGTGAGACGTTTACGGCCGTAAACATCCTCGGAGGTCAGAGAGAGGGCGAGAGACATAAACAAAGAGAAGAAGAAGACTATCTCTCTCTTTACATTCCAGACGTCCTGGTCTATAGTCTCCTTATATCGCCATGACAACTGCCTCTCTGTCACACACACAAACTGTTCCGGAACTTCCATCGCTGTAAATAACCGCAATAAATCACCTGCAAACTCATCACCACAACAACGGGCTAAAAACGTAGCCTGCTATTTAAACAGGTCACAATACAGTGTGTGTGTGTGTGTGTCCTCACAAGTGTGTGTATGTGTGTGTGTGTGTGTCTTCACAAGTGTGTGTGTGTGTCCTCACAAGTGTGTGTGTGTGTGTGTGTGTGTCCTCACAAGTGTGTGTGTGTGTGTGTGTGTGTCCTCACAAGTGTGTGTATGTGTGTGTGTGTGTGTCTTCACAAGTGTGTGTGTGTGTGTCCTCACAAGTGTGTGTATGTGTGTGTGTGTGTGTCTTCACAAGTGTGTGTGTGTGTCCTCACAAGTGTGTGTGTGTGTGTGTGTGTGTCCTCACAAGTGTGTGTGTGTGTGTGTCCTCACAAGTGTGTGTATGTGTGTCCTCACAAGTGTGTGTGTGTGCGTGTTCACAAGTGTGTGTGTGTGTGTCTTCACAAGTGTGTGTGTGTGTCCTCACAAGTGTGTGTGTCCTCACAAGTGTGTGTGTGTGTGTGTGTGTGTCTTCACAAGTGTGTGTGTGTGTCCTCACAAGTGTGTGTGTGTGTGTGTCCTCACAAGTGTGTGTGTGAGTGTGTGTCCTCACAAGTGTGTGTGTGTGTGTCTTCATAAGTGTGTGTGTGTGTCCTCACAAGTGTGTGTGTGTGTGTCCTCACAAGTGTGTGTGTGAGTGTGTGTCTTCACAAGTGTGTGTGTCCTCACAAGTATGTGTGTGTGTGTGTCTTCACAAGTGTGTGTCCTCACAAGTGTGTGTATGTGTCCTCACAAGTGAGCAAAAAACAATGGACCCCAAAAACATGTGTATATGTGTGTCCTCACAATGTACGTGTATATGTGTGTGTATATATGTGTGTGTGTGTGTGTGTCTCACCACAGTGTGTTTCGTCGCTCCAGTCGTCACAGTCGTTGTATCCGTTACACACCAGCTTCTCAGGGACACAGATCCCCGTCGCACACAGGAAGTGATGCTTCCCGCCGCACACAGCTGCCGACCAATCAGAGAGCGAGGGGGGAAGCAGTGATGTCATCGAACCATCCGATCAGTTTAGAGCGAAAAAACACCAACATGTGTGTGTGTGTGTGTTTCTACTCACAGGGTTTCCCTTTGATCTGTCTCGGTGTGTAACAGGCGTAAGGGGCGGGGACTGCTGTTGCTGTCGGCAACGATGATGGTGGCGGTGGCGATGATGACGATGATGATGATGATGATGATGGTGGTGGCGATGATGATGAAGCAAAGGTGACGTTGCTGAACTGCGAGCAGCGCAGGAAGTCGGGCCAGGAGGCGTTGAACATCTGGAGGACGGGCTCACAGCCTTCTCTCGCCGCCTCACAGAACGACGCGCAGGGCAGCACAACCCGCCTACACACACACACACACACACACACACACACACACACACAGATAGCCATAATCCTCCTGTCAGAGGTCAGAGGTTGCGCACAGTTGAAGCCACTGAAAAAGTGTGTGTTTGAATGAGTGTGTGAGGATGTTATTCCTGGAGTGCACACACACACACACACACACACACACACTTGCTGTCCCACTTACAGTCTGAACAGCTGACATTCAGCTGTGTGTGTGTGTGTGTGTGTGTGTGTGTGTGTGTGTGTGTGTTTCAGCTGCGATAAACAACTCGGTTAATCTTTTTTTAAACTCAGTTAAAATGTGATGGCCTACATTTCCCAGAATGCTACCAGACGAGTCACAAACCTCGTTGTTGACGATAAAGAAGTAATAAATAAATATATAAATAACCAGGACGAGGGTCATGTGACCGTCCGTCTGGTTGACGCTTTTTTGTAGAGAACTCAAACACGTGTTTAGTGCAGAATAACAGAATATAATGACATAAATCATTTAATAATTAAAATAAAAAGTTACATTTCTTTGACAATTTATTTCACAAAAATTTGAAAAAAATATAATCTAAATATTCAACATTTTTATAAGTGTTACCAATGTATGAAAAAGAAAATGGAGTCTCTACATGCTATAAATATAGAACTATTTATGCTCCGTGTTCACTTCCTGTAGTTCAGTCCTAGTGTCTCCTCTCCTCTCCTCTCCTCTCCCTGTAGTTCATAGTGTCTCCTCTCTTCTTGTCACATGACTGTTGGTCTCAGATTAATCAATCATGACATCATAGTTTCACTGAGGAGCTCAGTTTAATGTTTTTACACAATCTGGTTGAAGTGAACTCTTTATTTTATATGAGACATGTAGAATAAAATGTTATCGAGGAAATATCACAGTTCTAAGCTTCGTCACTCATGATGTGTTCAAGGACCGTTGGAAAGATGAAAATCTGACAGCTTCTGTTGATAAATTGTGTAATTTCCTTAATTGATATATATATATATATATATATATAACTAATGTCCCCTTAGTCTCCAGCAGGAGGACTGTGTCATTACTTCAACTGTCTGTTCTTAATAAAAAGAAAACTAACTGATCCTGAACACACCGAGATATTCTGCGTAGCGTCACACCTCTAGTGGCTTC